>PVLC010013576.1:0-18919 GCA_004027655.1 Graphiurus murinus | reverse complement strand
TCCGGTCTCAGCCTCCCAAATGCTGGGATTACAAGCGTGTGCTACCACGCCTGGCTTAGCTTAGTCCTTTTAAAGGCCACTATCATGTGTTCCCAAGATAGTTCTTACCGGGGGGGGGGGGGTAGGAGGGGAGGTGGGCTCCATAACACGTGCTCCTACCTCATAATCTCTCACCTGCCCCCCTAGAGCCTGCCTCGTCCTCCCTGGCATTCTGAATGGTCAACACGGAAATCCATTCCCCAGGGGCTGAGCTCTAGAAATGGCGCCAGAAGAGAGCCACCGTGCCCTAAAAGAGGCCAGCAGCTTTCCACAGCACGCGAAATGGCCTTCAATGGCCCTGCAGCAAGAGGGTTTTTTTTTTTTTTTATCAGGGATTGAACTCAGGGGCATTCTACCTCCAAGCTACACCCCCAGCCCTGTTTTTTATTCTTTATTTTGAAACAGGGTCTCACTAAATTGCAGAGGGCCTCACTAAGTAGCTGAGGCTGACCATGAACCGGGATCCTCCTGTCTCAGCCTCCCAAGTACTAAGAGAGCTATTTTTTAAGATGTAAAAGATAAATAATAGTAACTGTAGCTTATTTATGGTGGAAGTTTGAAAGGCAAATGAAATTTTCATTTTGAAAGCATACTGTCACTATAGACAAAATTACAGGATAGTATTACCATAGGACGCTAGAGAGACGCTTAGATATCTTTTCCTATGTCCTATATGCTACACCAAGTTACTTAAAATTGTTTGGAGAAAAACCTCTAAAACTAAATTAACATTTGGTCCATAAAGTGTTTCGTTCATCGTATTTTATTGCATGTCTTATTTAACAATCAGAACTGTGTATCGGGGCAGGCACCTTGCTCTGCGGTGCCTGGCACGCACAAGGCCCTGGATTCAATTCCTGGCACCACAAAAGCAAGACCAAAAAAAAAATGCAACAAAAACACACATGTTTCCTTATTCTGTTTCTTCTGCCATTACACTGAACACAAGAGCACAGAATATCAGAGAGAGAGAGAGAGAGAGAGAGAGAGAGAGAGAGAGAGAGAGGGAGGGGGAGGGGTTCCTTTAAGAAAACACAGGAACAGTTGCACCATCTTGTACCTCAGGTAATAACAATTTTACAGCAGTCTCCTTTGAAACAGCACTTCTTGCACTTCCACAGATGGGGTGACAGCTGTTCTGTTTTATATGTGACTCCAGGCTGCCATCACCACAATTGTGTCAAATACGTTGATATAATGTGGGCTTCGTGAAAATCTAGTTGCATGTTCAAATGTGCTTTATTCCTGGAAACGCTGCAAGACAGAGAGACAGATTCACAGCTGGACACAAAGACTCAGTTCCCGACTAGGCCCAGGTATGTTCCCTGAGAGTGTCATTTTAAAAGGAAATGTCCAGCCAGGTACTGTGGCGCATGCCTGTAATCCCAGTACTTGGGAGGCTGAGACAGAAGGATCACAGGTTCAAGGACAGCCTCAGCAATGTAGCGAGACTCTCAGCAACCTAGGGAGATCCTGTTTCAAAACAAACAATAAAAAGGTCTTGGGGTGTAGCCTGGAATTAGAATGCTCCTGGGTTCAATCTCCAGTACCAAGAAAAATAATAATAAAACAAGTAAAAGAAAGTGGCCCTGGTCTGCAGAAATCACCATTCTTAAGCATCACCTCAAAGTTCAAAAAAAGTGTCTGCAGGCCAGCACTGAGAACGGCTTGCTCAGCGGCTTCAGGCACTTCTGGGGACCAAAGACCACAGACCGGCTCAGACAAGTCAGGGGAGCCCAAGGACTTGGGGAAGCCTGTTCCTCTCCTTTCGCTTTCCTCTCCTAGGGGGCCTAGTGACAAAGCAAAAGGCAACAGTAAATACACTTTGAAAAAAGATAGGTGTCCATTTCAAGTAGCTTGGGGTGAGCATTCGAATCATAAATAATATAGAATTGCGGTTCCACAAAGCCAGGTTTCCTGGGAACTCAAGACCAATTGGAGCAGCAATTTCTTTAGGAGTGCAGTTTCTTTAGGTGGTGAGTTTCTTTTTCCTGTGAGTAAATAAGTCATTCAAAGAGGAGCCACTAAGAGAAGGGGCAGCTTGTAGTTTCTTCTGCGTGATAGCACACAGAGTAATTTCACACTTGCCAGGGGATTCTAGCTTTCACATTTTTGAAGTGTTCCTGTGCCAGCTAAGAAGTCACCTCCTGTCCCCAAAGCAGGCCTGGCTTGCTGGGGCACTGCATGCAGCTTCTGGGAGGGGTAAGGAGAATGCGTGGAGCTGCCGGTCGGCCTGGGCAGGACGAAGTGAGGAGTGTTTTGAGCTCCCGCCTTTGCATTTCTTCCTGTGTTTACCTGTGTCCTGCGGCTCCGGGTGCACCCGGACAGAAGGCTGGTAACATTCTCCTACTGGGCACCGGGCGAAGGTCACATGCTTTGCCTCAATGACAATTAGTCCCCTTTTTAAAATGGAAAATGTCATTAAGTTCTTGAATAATTCACGAGTAGAGGTCACAATACAGTGTCCCTTTTGGGGGTCTTTATGGTGCAAATGGCAAAACAAGGCGATCCTATCAGTAGGAGTAGATCTAAGGTTTACAATGCAGCTCCATTTAGTGTGACAGGAGAATTAAATTACACGAGGCACTCACTCATTGTCACCCGTTAACAGGCTTGGGAAAATTGTGGGTCCCCGGGGACAAATCGCCGACAGCGTGCGAGGGGAATAAAAAAATATCTCATTTTAATTGGCTGCTGTTTCCTTTGCTGGGTTTTTAAAAAATAACCCGCATGCACTGGCTAGACTCCACTCTCCTTGAAAAGAGGGTCCGGAGCCTCCCGCACCACCAAGACTTACAGTACCTGCCGCCGACAAGCTCGTCTGCACCCGCGGCTCTCGGAAAGGAAACCAGGGGACAATTAAAAAAAACCAAAATGGGCCTCCACTACTCCGCGCTCGCCCGCCTCGGGCTTGTTTGTGGATCGAGCACACCCCAAACCGGAGGAAGGGAAGAGAAAGATACCAAATGCTTCCCTCCCCAGGGGGAGAGAAGTTGGAGGATCCTGGGCAAGGTCCGGCCGGGGTGGGCTGGACCACGCTAGAACCGCGGGCGGCCGAGCAGGCTGGGGGAGGCGAGGCCACGGGCTGAGACTTGAGTCCCCCAGATGCAGAGCCGGCACGCACAGCCCAGCCCGCGGCGGGGTCCCCTCGCCCCCACAGTCCCAGCCAAGGCAGGTGGGCGTGGCCGCCCGGATCTGGACCCCACCCCCGCCTTGCCCGCGGCTGCTCTACCTGTCCAGCTGCCCCGGGCTCTCTGCAGCCCCCCTCCCCGCGGGACAGACGGGCATGGGGGAGGGCGGCGGGAAATCCCAGGCGGTGGGCTAGGTCGGGTCCCCGCGCGGTTCCCTGAGCTCCAGTACCTGCAAAACTCGGTGATCCTCCCCTTTCCTCCTGCTTTTAAAATTTTCTCCTAAATAATATTTAGCTGGCCTTTCCCTTTTCGGTGCCCTCCAAGACCCTGGAAAGTCCCTTCTCAGACAAGTGGACACTAAGAGGAATCCGGAGAACCCTCGATGGGGGCCCGCCCAGGGTCCCCAGATTCGCAGCCTTGGCCGACCCAGGCGGGACAGCCCGATGGACGCGCCCGGATCGGAGGCTCCGGAGCTCGGCGGGCCTGTGCGCAGGTGCGCCCAAGAGCTGCGGGATGCGGGGCTCGGGGGCCGGGGCACCTGCCGCCCGCCTGCAGCCACAGCCCCGGCGGCCCGCACCCTCTGGGAGCTCGAGCCCAGGCGCCGCCGTGCGCCCTGAGCGCGCCCCAAAGCTTGCTCCAAAGGTTCCCGCCACGAGCAGCTAGCCAGCGCCAGGCTCCAGCCAGCGGCAACTTGGGGCTCATTTCTGATGAGGAAAGGGGGTGCCGCTCGGTTTCTGAACCAGGCCTGACTTTCGGAACACTTAGATAAAAGGAAGCATTCGCTTTTTAAGAGAATATATATATATATAATATATTATATATATATATATATATATAATATATATATATATATATATATATATATACACACACACACACACACACATATATTCCAGTTTGATTTGTGCCAATAGGGAGTGATCTGTGCCTAGACCTCGACATGCTTCCTAGGTAGAATTAAAGAACAAGTTTCCCGCGGGGGTGGGGAACGGAGAGGGGACGATTTAGATGCTTTTCATTTTATAATGTTTCAATTGAAGCAAATACTCGGGGGCTCCAGGCCGCTATAATTCCAAAGACAATTTTCTCCGGTTTTAATTTGATTTGCATTTTTCAACTTTGATAATATTCAATTTCATGGCTGAACACACAAGTAAACACTGCTAGGTCCTGGTTTTTGCCCCTTGAACCAAACAGAATGTCTCTTGGCTACCGCTGTCATGGGAGGTTCAGCCCCCAGTCCTAAGAAGATCTGCAAGTTTCTCCAGAATTATGTTTCAAAAAGTAGATGGCTTTTCCTGGGCTACAGAGGTGTCGAGCTATAAAAATTATCTAAACTTCTCTTGACCAATTAAGATGTAGAGGCAACTGCCCAAAAATTGTAAAAATTAAGACTATTAAAAAACAAATTTCGATCTGAAATAGAATCCATTTTATCTGTACCCAGAAACATTTTCCATATTGCACCAATAATTGTAAACAATTCAAAAATGATAAATAAATTTGCCCCCCCCCGGGAATGTTTTGAATATGCATTTCATTGCTAGAGGGAGAGTGAGGAATATAAAGAAGTCTTTGCAAGGAGAGGTTTAATTAGCACCACTGAGCTACTTTAGCAAATATAAGATTTAGGGGGAAATATAAAGTTAAACCGGGTAATTGGTTTTAGTCATATCAAAGCTGGTACTCAACAAAACAGAACTGTCAGGATGAAACCAGGATTCCGGGAGCAGCCACCGGAGCCCGAGAGCCTCTGACTGCCCTTGACTCCTTCCCGGCCCAGGACGCAGACCAAGAGACGCATCCAACGAGGAGATAAATCGGCACAAAACAAATGAAGCCAAACTCCAAGCATTTTGTAACCCATTTACAAAATTATACTGTTAAAAATAAAGAAGAAAAGAAATGACGCATTTTTGTTTTGTTTGTCCAAGAGTACCTTATTTTAAAAAATAGCTAATTTCCAGAGCTATTCATTTAAAAACTATATGGATTTTCCTGCTTGCTGGCCACTACTGTGGAATACTGTAGAATATATTTCTAGTTTAAATCCTAAGAATTTACAAATCGCAATGTTGAGGGGTTTTTGTTTGTTTGTTTTTTAATTTAATTGGAGAGCTCGTGAACAAGATTTAGGGGTTTTTTAAAATTAAAATATATTAGGATTTTGGCATCTTGGGAAGGATAGATCCAGAAATTAGATGTGTGAGACTTCTAAAAAAAATCTTTTGCTTGCAGCTAGCTGATAATGGGTAACTGTACTTCAAGTTGAGGTGATCTCATTTGAAAAATATCTTTTATCTTTTATCGTGTGAAAGGAGTTTAGGCAAACAAGAAAAGAATTCCATTTGAAATAGTAGCAACCTTGAAAGAGAAAGTTCCTTAATAAAAAAAAAAAAAAAAAAAAAACACTTATTGCAACTTATTGCAGGCTGGCTTCTAATACCTTCAGGACAACTGTTTTTTTTTTTTTTAATGTTTGGCTTTTAAAAATCATTATTGAGTTTTAGATTATCATTGTTAAGGGTTCCTACTAAACTTTTATATTTCTTTAGATGGCTGACAAGTGCATCTGTTTTACAGAAATCTATGGCAGTATTGTAATTCCACACAATCACTAATCTCAAACTTTTTCCTAGAGAGAGCTAAATGAAGGGGGTCTAATGATAACCAACAGGGTATTTAGGGAGCTGCAAATTGTGGATGATAGGGAACATCTTTCTAAATGGGGGGGGGGTCTCCTTAAGGGCCTGAAAAGCTTGATGATCAGAGTGAGTGGGCCATTTTGATCCTGCCCCCCCCATCTGTTTGGAGGACCTTAGTTACCCAGTCCAGAGGTCGCTGGAGAATCTCAGGCAGTGGATGTGCCCCACCCCCAATTTGTGTCCCTGGGTGGGAGCTGAGGTAGGCTTACCAAGACCAACAGAGAACCCCAGGGGCCTTGGCAGGGGAGGGAGGGGGGAGGGTTCTGAGGTGGGCAGAGTGGGGAAGTCGGAAGGAGCTTGGTTTTCTCAAGTCCCGACAGACTTAGGAACTGGGAGGGTAAATCCTTTGAGGGAACTGTTGCGTGCTCCTTAGAAGGCATAGTACCCCCCAAAGGCTGTTAGGGAGCAGGGGTTAGCTAAGGACCTTATAAAGGGACTGTGATCTGACTGTCCCTTCATAGTCAATAGGAGCCCAGAGTCCCAGAGTGTGTGTGTGTGTGTGTGTGTGTGTGGTGTGTGTGTGTGTGTGTGTAAGGAGGAGGAGGAGGGAGAGGAGGGGGGGGGGGGGGGGGGGGGGGGGGGGGGGGGGGGGGGGGGGGGGGGGGGGGAGGAGGAGGAGGGAGAGGAGGAGGGAGGTGAGGGCGAGAGGAGAGACTGCAGAATGCAAGAGAGAAATTGCACGCAGGTACTTTGAGTTGTTGACTTGAGCAAGGGCAAAATCTAAGCAGCACTCCACAATCCATGCCGAGATGGCCTCTGGTGCAGAGCTGAGCTCCCAGAATGAGCCCGGCTTCCTCTCACTGCAGGTGAGCACCTGGGATCAGCAACAGGGACTCCCCTTATTCTAAGCTCTGGGAAGGGAGAGGCTCTCCGAGGATTTAATTGTCTGTCTGCATGAGTCGAAATGTCCTTTTAAAGCAAAGAAATCAAGAGAGATTGGCCTTTAATTGGCAAACTCTGCCAGTAAGAGAGGGGTGATAATTAAAATGGAGAACAAAACATAGATTCCCCCCCCCGATTGCCCACCCATGATGTGCCCCAGAGTGGCATGCTCTGTTCTGCCTCTTTAGAGGGCTCACCTGCTGCACAGCCTACGTGTGAGTGCCCCCACCCGAGTCTGACACTTCAGTTATCCAGTTTGGGGCCAGGAAAGTACAGCTTGTTCTAGAATCTATCAGGTTCCCAGAGTCTCCCATTCCCGCCCGGGACCTTAGAATTCACTCCGATGCCCCCCCCCCCAATGCCACAATGCAAGATGCTAAGTCTGCAGGAGATCCGGGGAAACTGAGCCCCAAGACCCAGCACCACTTGGAGGAGGCCAGCCAGGGCTCAGTCCCACCCTGCCCCCCAGGGTCTGGCACCAGCAGGTGCTCAGCCATCACAGAGACGTGGGTCCAGGTGCGGCCCGTGGGGGCATCTGCCATCATCTCCCCAACAGCAAACCTACTACTAGGTGCACACCGGCACCCTCCTCTGTGGTGGATACAGGCCGTTCAGTCTCAGCCTGGAGCAAGTGTTTATGGAGGTCCGCTTTTGTAGGTACTCAGGCAGGGGGAGGTAGGCGGAGGGGGTGGGGCAAAGGCAGGCGCTGGAAACCAGCTGTGGGAGGTGTACACATTCCAGCTGTGCTGTCACCTGTGCCACCAGGTGCGAGTTAGGGAGGTCAGAGGCAAGAAAGAATCTCTTAGGACATTCCTGGTCTCTGCTCCCAGCATCTCCTGGTAGGGTATGAGGCGGAGAGACCGCAGCTCCAGCACAAAGGGCCGGTGGCGTGTTTTCAGCCCGTGTCAGCCTGTGGTCTCCACCCAGACACGTTCTAATCACAGTGCAAAAGCTATCTAGCCGCTGGCTCTCTCCTCTCTTCTCCAGCACGAGCCAGCTGGAGGAAAGTGTACCCCAGCTCTGAAGGAACCTCTAGCTGGATTTGAGGGACCACGAGGGTGTGAGAATTCTATCGCTCCAAAGGAGAAAAGTAAGCTGTCAGGCTGACCCCAGACACAGCCAGGCGTCTCTACCAGGATGCCCCTAGGCTGTTTGCTGTCCTCCCATGGGTTCCCATGCCTCACCGTTCCCGAGACCTTCCAGTTTCTTTCCAGTCAGACCTCCTTGCCGACACAGCTCGCTTTATGAATTCTGGCATTGCAGTGAAGGCAGGCTTCCTGTTGTTTTGGACTAGAAGGTGCCTGTGCCCAAAGTCATATAGGAAGCCGAGAGAACGGAGTTGAGAGTCCTGAGTTCCATGCTGAGCTCTGAAATTGAAGCGAGTTCCCTAACTTCACCCATCACCCGGAAGTTGTGGGGGCAGCTCAAGAGAGACCCTGTTCATAAAGAAACTTCTCACGCTGCCGTCACCTAGGGGACCTGCTCATGGCTGCAGGACCAGATAGAGTTGTGACAAGGAAATGAGATGGGGAACCGGGCATGTTGGGGCTTGGAGAAGGTGATAAGAAACACTGAGATAGGATAAAAAGGGCCACATTTCTGCCAAGAAATGGACTCACTTTTCTGGGCAAAGGGCAAATTTTCTCAGCTAGCAAGGCAGAGAGTGGACGAATGCTACCACTTCTTTTCATGTCTGAACCCCTCAGTTTAATGTAACTCAGAATTGCAGAACAAGAGGGAAATACGGAGTGATACTGGCTTCCTTCCTTCTGGTCTTAGGAAGGGCTTAGAAGGCAGGAGCAGAGTCCTGTGTTCCACAGCAGAGGGGCACTCCTTTGCACCCAGTTCTCTCTTTCTCCCCCTCTCCCCCTCTCTCCCTTCCTTCCTTCCCTCCTTTCCTCCTCCTTTTCTTCAATGTTGGGGATGAACGCCAGAGCCCTGTGCATTCTAGGCAAGTGCTCTACCACTGACTATACCCTCAGTCCTGACATCCGGATTTCTGCTAAGGATGCCTGGAACCTCTGCGGAGCTCTCTAAGACCAGGTCCTGCCCGGCTGACTTCACCCCAGGCCTTCACGGGTAATGCCATCAGCTGCCCTCATCCCCAGCACCCTCAGGCCTTCATGCCTTCCAAGCCCTTTCCCTTCCTTCAAACACTTCCCAAGATTCTGTTTTATGTTTTCAATCTCTCTCTCTCTCTCTCTCTCTCTCTCTCTCTCTCTCTCTCTCTCTCTCTCTCTCTCTGCTTTGGTACTGGGAATTGAACCAGGGGCATTCTACCTCTGAGCTACACCCCCAGCCCTTTTTAATTTTTTATTTTGAATCAGGGTTTCACTAGGCTGCTGGGAGTCTCACTACACTGCTGAGGCTGGCCTTGAACCTGCTATGCTCCTGTCTCAGCTTCTCAAAGCATTGTGATTTCAAGTTAGGAGTATTATGCTTTCCTTTAAGCAAGCACACATTTCCCAACAGAAGTCGTTATACAAATATGCCTGCTTTGTAGAAGATAAATAATAATGAATCAAGATCATATTTGTAAGGGAATAGCAAGTCAGAATCATGCGCATGCCATTCTATTTTGATTTGCCTGACGCATGACCAACCCTGATCCAAAGCATCCCTGCTTTGCCTTGCCTTGCCTTTTCTCCTCCTCCTTCTCCTCCTCCTCCTCCTCCTTCTCTTCCTCCTTCTTTTGGTATCATGGTTTGAACCTGGGGCATTTGACCTCCAAGCTGTACCCCCAACCCTTTTTTACTTTGAAACCCACTCTTGCTAAGTTGCTGAGGGTCCGGCTAAGTTATCCCAGCTGACCTCAAACATTAGATCCTCCTGTCTCAGTCTCCCACCCTGCTTATTCTTGAATGTGTGTGTTTACTGTTTTCAAATAAATAAAATGATGGAAGAACTGATAGACCTATAGGGGGAAAAAATCTAGTTCTTGACCATTTAAGAAAGTTGAACTAGAATGACGACAGAGAGCTGAACTGAGGACTGCAAATGACTCCTTCCTGCCGAAGGCACGTGCTTGACCCCCACTCCAGGTTTTCCATACACGAATGTTGGTGATGCTGAAATCTCCTGCTTAGTTAGTGATGCCTACATGAAAAATAAATGTAGTAGGGGTGGCACAGCTGGAAGGACCCCACCTCTGAAGCCAGAGGGGGTCGAACGGAAGCACTTCCAGTGAGACAGGGAGAACCCAAGTTCTGCAGGAATGAACTTAATTTCTGTCCCTTCTTTCCACATCCCCAGCTATCCGCTGTACTATCTGAGAGTGAACAAGAGAGAGAAATGTAGAAAAGTTGGTGGGTTTTAATGTGAGGTGGGGTGGGACTGGTGGTAACAATTCCCTCTGCCCAGCCCACGGGATGTCCAAAGTGAGATCTGGGCTCCGAGGAACATCCACTAAAGTGCGTGTGTTGGGGGTGGGGGGGAGAAATCGGCATGCTGCTGGGAAGATACACTTGAAAAAAGAAAAAAATTCCTTCCTCTACCTATCCCTGGGAGGACTTTAGTACTAGGTGTTTGCTAGTCCTGCGGGGAGATACCAGAGAGAAAGATCTGGGACTGGCCCCCAGGGTGCAGGGGCAGAGGGGGAGGGGCGCGAGGCAGCACCTCCAGTCTGGCAATCAAGACAGGGACAGAATTACAGCTTGTAAAATCAGCCCCCACCAGTCTCCCAGGAGACAGCCGGCCGGCCGGCCTCTACTTGGGTGTTCCCCGCTCGTTAGCTTCTGTCATAATTGGTCTCTCCTCCCAGCCCACGTTGTTGGTTTTCTGTGTGTGGCTTTTGGTGTGAGCGTGTTAGGTCATCAGCTAGCACAATGGAGGGAGGGGAGGGGGGGGAGGCGCCCGATTGTTTTAAAGAAGAAAGGGGAAAGGGATAAGGGAAGGAGTGGGCAGGACGGCTGTAAACAGAACGGGACACTGCCCCAGGATTTAGGCTTCTCGGCAGCCCCTGGAGGGACCAAGGGTGGGGGACCCCTGGGAGTTCTGTCAAAGGGGGCAGAGCCCCTGCCGGGAGCCGGGGCCCCTGCTGAGCCCCTGGGGACGCGTTTATTCCCTGCTGTTTTTGTTTGCTCGCCTCTGAAGGTGCCTGTCCCATTCCTCTCTCTCTCTCTCTCTCTCTCTCTCTCTCTCTCTCTCTCTCTCTCTCTCTCTCACACACACACACACACACACACACACACACACACAAAGGATTTTTTTTAAAAAATCCCTTTCGGAGCAACCTACTCTAGAAAGTCAAGAGGTATGAATTTCTCCCTCCATTCTTATTATCCTCTTCTCCCTCCTCTATCTCTTCTTTCTTCTCTCCCCACCCCCTCTTTTCAGAGGAAAACCAGTCCCAAGTATGAGAGGTTATAAGAACTCTATCACCTGAAGTCTCCTCCGAGGCTCAGAGGACAGATGTCTCGCAGACCGGCAGGGGCGAGGACACAGTACATTGTTTTCGCTCAAAAAGGGTTGACAGATAAGGTGCCGAGACCCTCCCGTTTTTATATACTGTAGAAAGAACATTTGACCTGAGAAGGAAGAGGCAAAGGTGTCATTAAATCAAGATGCAAATTTCGTTTTCCTTGTTTTTGTGTTTAGAAAGTTTTGTGTTTGTTTTTAATTGCACTCGCCAATCCCAGGCTGCCTGGGTTGTGAGGCAGCTCGGGGAACCCGCTCTGCCCAGGCCTCTGTGACCCGGCCAAAGGAGTTTCTGCCTGAAACTGTCCTTTTCCCGCTGCAGGGACAGCCGTGTGGCAGTGGAGTGAGGGTGTCTGGAGGGGCGGGGGTGTCCACTAGGTCAGGCGGGATCTGGTACCTGCACATTTGGGAACCTTGTCTAGCGCCAGCCCCTCCGCAGCTCTGGCTGAGGTGTGGGGTGTGGGGTGTGGGGTGGGGGGGCTGGAGGAGCCCTGCCCTTATCTTACTGTCTATCAGGTGAAGATGTACCGCCAGAAAAAGCTTGGTGGGTTTGGGGAACACGCCTGTTTTCCACACATCCCCCCCAAACCTGCTCCCAGTCGCCCTCCCCTCCAACGAGAGCACCCCCGCACCCCATAGCAGGATGCGCGCCCCATTAAGCCTTATCTCTCACTTCTCCCCGGCCCTCCTCCGCGTTAAAAGGCCCCCAAAGCAGAGGGCTGGCTTCTCTTTAGGAAGCCGGGAGAAGGCGGCGATAAAGATCGGGCGTTTAAATTGGCCATTTGGAAGATTACATCTCTCCGGCGAGGGTCTTCCTTTCAAACCTCGCTCTGAATTCAGCGCCGTCCCTTGCTCTCAAAGGCCGGGCACCTTTTAATTCCGCCGTGGAGTGGGGCTGGAGCTAGGTGACCCGGTGCCCATCAAAGGCCCCGGGAAGGCCGTGAGGCGACACTCGTCTAATGACAAGTAATTGACGGATTCGAGGCTCTGCATTACCAGCGGGACCGGGAGGCATTAATTATTTAAAAGCGATTAGCCTTGCCGTGTCCCGTAGCCACTGAACCTTGTTCAGAAAGATAACCAGCCACGCCGGGAGCCGGCGCGCCTCCAGCCCGCCCAGGGTGCCGTGAACAGGGTGCGCAGCCCCGGCGCCGCGCCGGGGAAGCGGGAAAGGAGACGTAGAGTGCCCGCACACAGAGACGCTCACAAAACTCTGGCCCCGCGGCCCAGGGAGATTGATTTCTGCCCACTTGGGCTCGCGATCGATCTGGAGGTCTTTCCAGCAGGGGTGGCAGGCAATTTCCGTGGGCCAGTTACCTAGCGCGTCTCACCCGGGCTGGGGAAAGGCCCAGAATAGGCCAGCTGGGCACGGGCCTCTCTCGACGCCTGATGCCCAGGCTTTAAGCAAAGACCCCAGGGAGATGGCAGACTGGAGGGAAGGGAGATTGGCTTCTAAGGAAAGACACCTTTCCCGCGCCCTGCCTCCCAAAACCAAGCGCCCTGCTGTTTCAACAGGTAGCAGAAAGGCTACTAGTTTTCTGAGGCCCGCACTTCCCCGCAGGAGGCTGAAAGACGCGCGGGATCCTGTCTGGTCCTCACGCATCTCACCGCGCAAGTCCAGCCCACCCAGCGCGCTCCTGCCCGGGGCCAGCGCGGACTAGGACTCCGAAAGAAAATAGGCCTTTGAGTTGCGAGGTGAATGGGGTGCTGCGAGGCCCTGCGGCCGGTTTCTGACTTTGGGTCCAGCGCTCCGCCTCGCCACCCTGAACGCTCCCCAGCCTGCCTGCGGCGGAGCGCCCCTGTGCGTAAAGGCCCCCGGCCGCGAGCCGACGCGGCGCTCGGGCTTCTCGGAAAGGCGCTCGGGCTTCTCGGAAAGGCGCTCGGCTCCTGCCCGGGCTCCAGCCTAGTATCCACCCTCAGGGCCGCCTGGGCCCGACCGCGTCCCGGAAAGAGGCCGAGGCTAGACCCGAACCAGTGCGGGCCTGGCGTGGGGAGGGCGGACCTTCGCCCCTCCGGACACCTGCGCACCGCGCCCGCGGTTTCCTGCTGACCCCACCCTAGACTCAGAGGCCAAGGGGGCCCCCACCCCGATGTCTTTGGGGCACCCGCGGCGTGCTGCGCGCACCCCCAGCCCCCAGGGCTTGTAGGTGCCGCCGCAGGCGGGGCCCCCAGGGTCGCCGCTCCTTGCTCGGGCCCCAGCGAGCTTCTCCAGCTGTGCTGCAGAGCCTGGCAGTCCAGGACCTCTCGGGGCCACCTCCCAACCCCCCGGGTCCTGTGCACTGCGTTCCCTCCCCACCCCGCGCCCGGGCCGCGGAGCTGCGGGGAGACAGGCTGGCGGGAGGAGGGGAGGCGCGCGGACCCGAGTGGGGGGCGGACGCTGTCGCGGGGAGCCCGAGGGCGGCCCCCGAGCGGGCGCGCTCCCTACCTGGGCGGCGGGCAGGCGGCGGGCGTCCGGCGGGAGGGAGGCGGCCGACTGCTCGAGCCGAGGCAGCCATCCCCACATTTATGTGAGCTCAGACCCAGCGGCTGTTGACTTTAGCGCACAAAGCAAAGATTTCACTGCCCGCTAGTTTAAAAATGAATATTTTACCAAGATATCGATCAGCGTTATAAAATTCAGTTAAGTACAATGGGATCTCGGCAAAAAAAAAAAAAAAAAAGAATAATAAAGGAGGGGAGGCAATATAATATCTGTGCAAATTTGCTGAAGTGTGACGTGGCATGGAAAGTTTACCCTCCTGGAATTCGGATCTAGGATGTTTTTTTCCGGTTGTTTACTGACTTTGTTTATTCACAGATCACGGTTGCTTAAACCGCGCGCGGAAGGCGCGGGTAAAGGAAGAGCGAGAGCTGGGGGACAGCCGCCGCACCCCACGACCCGCACAGTCGGGGGAAAGGGCGGAGCGCGATCCCCGAGCGCCTCGTCCGGAGCCGCCTTAGGGGAGGGGGCCGGCCCGGAGGGGTGCAGCCCAGCGCCCGAGCCTGCGAAAGCGCCGGCTGCGAAACGTCCTTTTTAAGTATTCGGACAGAACTATATCTTCTCGGCAGGGATCAGTGGAGGGGGCGCGCTAAGTAGTTTAAAACGACCCTGGCACAATGGGCGCGCGATAGGAAACAGTGCAGGTTAGCGCCGCGCTTTCAGCCGGCATTGTTCGGCCCGCGGCCCCCAGCCCAGCCTCTCGGTTCCTTCGCCACGGGACCCTTTTATGTGATAATGAAACACATTTCAGGCCGGGCTGGCGACGTGTGTGTCCTCGGCAGGGGGAGAGACAGCCGGATTGCTGGCCGAGGCCTCTGGATCCACCCCCACCCCAGCTCTCTTCCCTACTTCTTCGGGACATTGTGTCACGTTAAAAAGGGATTTGGAGGCCCGGAGGCGAGTAGCAAACCCCCCTCCAGCGAGTGGGAAGGCCAGGGTTGGGGCCGGGGAGGGACTCAGCAAGGTGGCAGAGGGCGCCCTGAGTGACCATCTCCAGGGCTGGGGTGCAGGGGGGGGGGCATTCCAAATTTGGAGAGCCAGGACCCCGGGCTTAGAAATTTGAAGCAAAAAGTCCTGGCCCCTGAGGCGCCAGGTGTGTTGGTACCTACTGCAAACCAGCTAGGCAACATGGGCCCCGGATCTGCTGGGGAGACGTGGGCTAGCCCTGCTCCAGCCCAGCTTGAAGGCCAGCCTCCTACAAACCCTGGGGCCAGGGTTTCCACTGCAGGTGGTCATGGGGTTAGGGCCCCAGGCCTTCTGTGAGGAGAGGTAGCAGGACTTTAAAGGCGTTATTCTGAGCCTTTCTTTATACTTTCGGAGTTCACACTCACATTCCTGGTTTACTAACCTGAAATCCTGGGCCAACAGGGGGCTTTGCTGGGTGGGATGAGGCCCACGTCCTGGGGTGCTGGCATCTCACCAGCGCCAGGGTCATCTGGCAAGAGGCAACAAAACGCAGCTTACCTTGGGCTCACTCCCAAACATGCTTTATTTTTAAAAAGGAGAGTTGGATTGACACCCACCGGCAGCTATCCATGAAGAACCAAGCCAGGAGAACAATCTTCTGAATTTCCCCAGATCAGGTGCTTCGCCAGTGTCCTGCAGAGCACCAGACTGCCGGAGAGGGTGGCGGAGGCAGCTGAAGGGGGCTCAAGGCTCCCGGAGGCTGAGATCCCAGCCAGCCCAAGGGCAAAGTGCTCTTGAGGAATATGCAAATCCAACCTAGGCCTGGGAGTAGAAACCGGGCAACTAGAAGTAAAAACCTAGCTCTCCTCTGGAGAAGTCAGCCCCGGGCCCAAGGGAACACAAGCCACAGAGCCTTCCAACAGCCCTGGTGGAAAGTTAAGATGGGGGGGTGGTTTTCTCCTGGCTTTGAAAATAAACCTGTTGGAATGGTCCATCTGGGATGTGTTTCTTTCATTGTGTGTAGGGGTAACATCAAGAATAAGAAGGTACCTGTGTGAATACTGATCCTGTAAGCATGCACTTGCCGGTGTATTCAGGGGGAAGGTACTGGGACTACAATTCACTACGAAATGCATTTCTAGAAACAGGGTGGACCGACTGTGGGAGGTGGCTGGGGGCGCAAGTGTGTGATAACCAGAACCCGGGCAGTGGGTTGCTGTGTGCTTCCTGTAAAACGCACTCAACTTTTGTATTTTTTTAAAAAATGTTGGGAAAACAGCAGCATCCCTCCCCAGCCCCACCCCCGAATACTCTGCAACCAGCCAGGGCTTCTCTTCCTCTTCCTGGAAATAATTTCCAAATCTGTTTATTTTTTTAAAGTGGGACAAGAAAGGAAGAAAGAAAAAGGAGGGGGGGAGGGAGGGAGGGAGGGAGAGAGAGAGAGAGCAGAGAGAACACTTTGAAGAAAACATTCAAGGGATAAAACCGGCAATAACACTTTAATATAGATCTGTGGAACTCTGGCTCTTGCCGCCAGAATACACATTTATAAGCCATAAATAAAGCACGCAGAAACCATAAATTAATCAGACCCGAGACCTGGATTCCACCGTGTCAAGAATGAGAATGCATTTTTTCTTTTTCTCGGTCATTTACAACAGACCCTTACATTATTTCTCCCTTCTTTTTAAACAATAGTACAACCCGCCGATTCTCTGTTAAAACTACATGGTTTTACATCGAGTCACTCTCACAAAAGTTTTTTTTTTCTTTTTTCTTTTTCTTTTTTAAGTAAGACTTCCCTGCAACAGCAGTAACGGAGAACGACGAGGACGACAAACCACAGTCTGCAGGTGCTTAAAGAAGCAGTCTACACAGCAGTGGAAAGGGGAGGCTTTTGTTTTTCAGTCTAGATTCCCCCATTCCTTCCCTGCGTGTAGAACTATAATCTGTTCAGCAGGGAAGGTTTGCAGAGTGGGGAGGCCACTGCTCTCCTGGGGGTGGAGGTGTCACGGATTTCTCCTCCCTGGAACCTCTGCAACACCCACTACTCCAATGAATCTCTCTCTCTCTCTCTCTCTCTCTCTCTCTCTCTCTCTCTCTCTCTCTCTCTCCAGTCCAGGCTGCTGAAGCTAGCCGGGCCTGAAGCCGGCTTCTTAGGAGGAGTTCATGATGGGCCGGGAGTACACCCCCTGGTAGTAGGAGGTGTCTGCGGCCAGGGGCGAGGCGTCCAGGCCCGCTTTGTTCGTGACCGGGCCCATGGCCAGGCTGCCGGGCATGGGGGAGCCGTAGCCGGGGTAGTGCATGACCTGCTCGTAGGCCTTGAGGTCCATTTTATGGGGCTGGTGGTGGTGCTGGTGCTGGTGCTGCTGCTCCGACGACATGAGGTTGTTGATTGAGAAGGGGTGGTTGAAGGCGTAGTGGTGCTCGGGCTTGAGGTGGGCCTCGGGAGGGAGGCCGGGGTGGTGGGGCGGGCCCAGCAGGTGCTGCGGCTGCGGCTGCCCCGGCGAGGGCGCGGGCTCCGAGGGGCTCAGCGCCGCGGCAGGCGTCCCCTTCAGCTCGCCCAGACCCCCTCGCTTGTGCTCCTGGCACGGGGAGGCGCTGGAGTGAGGCGACTCGGCGCCCCCCGGAATCTCGGAGGCCGCTCCGGCCGCCTCCCCGAGCTGGGCCTGCGAGGCCTGGCTGCCGGCCACCGCCTTCTTGCCGCCGCCACCCCCGGCGCCCGCCGCCTCCTTCAGCGCCAGTTGCTTCTCGCACTTGAAGCGCTTCTGGCGGCGCAGGTAGCAGCCGTTCTCGAACATGTTCCCCGAGTCGGGGTGCAGAGTCCAGAAGGAGCCCTTGCCCGGCTTGTCGGGCGAGCGCGGCACCTTGAGGAAGCAGTCGTTGAAGGAGAGCGAGTGGCGGATGGAGTTCTGCCAGCGCTGCTGGTTCTGCCGGTAGAAGGGGAACAGGTCCATGATCCACTGGTAGATCTCGCTCAGCGTCAGCATCTTGTTGGGGCTCTGCTGGATCGCCATGGTGATGAGCGAGATGTAGGAGTAGGGCGGCTTGGCGTGCGTGTAGCTGCGCCGGTAGGTCTTGGGGTCGCGCGCGCGGCTCAGGCCCCCCTGCCCGTACATGGGGCTCATGGAGTTCATGTTGGCGTAGGGCGCCAGGCCCCCCATGGCCCCGGCCGCCTGCCCCCCGAGGGGGCTCAGGCTCGGGCTCAGGTGCGGCCCCATTCCTGCCACCCCGGCGGCCCCGGCCGAGCCGCCCATGCCCGCCATGGCGCCCGCGCCGGGGGACATGCCCGCCAGGGACGGGCTCATGCCCGCGCCCACGTACGACGACATGTTCATGGAGCCCGCGCTCATGTTCCCCGAGCCGCTGCCCATGGCGGCCGCCGACATGCTCATGTACGTGTTCATGCCGTTCATGCCCAGGCCGGCGTTCATGTTGCTCACGGAGGTGTAGCCCTGCGGACAGAGCCGGGGAGGGAGGGAGGGGACAGCGTTAGCGTCGCGGCTCCAGCGGGCCCCGAACCGCCCACCCGCCCGTCCAGTCTCGGGAAGCCCTCCCCTCCGCTGGGCCCCGGCCCGGGGCGCCGAGCCACCCGAGCTAGCTGGCCACGGTGGCCGGCGAGCCGCACTCCTGGGCACCCGGCCCGTTCCCAGCCCTGCAGCGGCCCACGCGCGCCACCGCGCCGGGCGCCCCGAACGCGCCCGCCCCACTTTCTCCCCGACTTTTGCGGCAGGACGCGGAGCCGGCGACACCCCCGGGCCCAGGAGGCCACCTTTGGGTCCTAGGGTCCCCAGCGCGCGAGCCCCTCCCCGCCCCGGGGGACGGAGGCGCAGCCCCAGGCGCCGAATGGAGGCCCCGGGAGGAAATCGCGAACTAGGGAAGGAGCCGCCCGCGCTGCGATGAGCAGCCGAAAACTTTCTTGGTCTGGGTCCGCGCGCGGGCCCCGGCCCCGGCCCCGGCCCCCGGCTCTTCCTGTGCTCCCCACCCCCTCGCCGGCGACCTCCCGCCCCTCCCCAGCCGCGCGCTGCCAAACATAACTCTGTTAGGATAGTGCGTGGTTCGGCCACGCAGAGGATTTGGAGGCGCCGCAAGTCAATATTTGATCACAAAGTTAATATTATCTCAAGGCTAACAGTGTGTCGTATAAAAAAGAGACCCATTTGAGTCGAAGGAGGGCGGAAAGGCGGCTGCCCAGAAAGGCGGCTGGGGTAGGGGCGGGTGGGGGCGGGCGCCGGCCCGGGAGGCCACCCCGGGGTCGGGGCCGGCGCTTACCTCGGGCTCGGCGTAGTAGCTGCTCCAGTCGGACGGCTCGTGGCCTTCCATCTTCACGGCTCCCAGCATACTGGAAGCCGAGTGCATGG
>PVLC010013575.1:0-41345 GCA_004027655.1 Graphiurus murinus | reverse complement strand
GGGAAGATGAGACTGAAGGATTTCAGGTCCAAAACCAGCCTCGGCAACTGAGCGAGACTCTCAGCAATTTAATGAAACCCTGTTTCAAAATAAAAATTAGAATAGGGCTGAGGGTGTGGTTCAAAGGTAGAACACTCCTAGGTTCAATCCTGAGGTTCCCATCAGCCATACACAAAGAACAATTTTAAGAAGAGACTGGAGTTAGGTTGCAAAGGGTTAATGACTGCATGAGTGAGGATTAATTCATATACTTGCCATAAGATGGACATTTTCTCTGGAAAACAGGACTTCAATTAAAGACATCATCCCACTGAAATACTATATAAATGCTATAAGTGCTGACTCTGGTACTGAAAGCACCATGATTTGGGAGAGAGTGAGACCTCTTGCATGCAGCTTTAGGCCTACTACCTAGAGTTTCCATTTCCAAAGAAGGACTCTCCCCAGTAGCCATAGAGACTGACTCAAAAGCCAATTACTTCTGTGTGCCTCCATCCTCAACTTTGTCTGATTTGTGGTGAAGGCTCAGCACAGAGGGAAAACGTCAAATAAAACATTCACCGTTTCCATAAAATACCTTCACATTACAAGAGGATAATCCTGCTTCTTTGAACTAGCAAAAAACTGACCTTCCCATGCTCAAAACTGCCTGTAAGAGTCCCAGGACAGGTTGTTCTGACATTCTTTTAACATCATCTCATCATCACAGCCAAAACTAATCACAAGAATATTACCCGTTGACAGGTGCATTTATTCTGTCAATTAAATCAGATGGTTAAATCGAAATGTGCCCCAAATCTCTCTTGTTTGCATTATCCATATTGGCGTTTCTTGGCCGTGGCTCACTGCTGGCTGGAAGTCGTCCAGCCCCCACAGAGTCACTTTGCAATATTGTGCCAGCAAGTTTCCATGCTCTGCGGCAGCCGCTCCAGCGAGGCCAGAACAGCACTCCAGGACTGACCTGGAATGTTAGATTGCTTCACTAAGATTTATTAAAAAATGGAAGGAGGGAGACTTAGATCAATGTTTTTGGAATGGAAGAGGATATATCACCTCGTGGCTAAGCATAGGTGACACATGGGCAATGAAGCGAAGATACTAAAGACAGGCAGTGAAAAATCCCAAGGAAGGATCAAACCAGCCACACACTTCCAGCTTTCAGGCCCTTCACTAAGACTCCCCTCCACTAAAGTGACCAAAGAAAAGCACTCCTGAAGAGCATCCTGTTCATAAGGCCATTTGTCCAAGAAGATATACAAGTATATCCATAAGGATAAACTTGAAATTCCACCGAACCACACTCCTGTGTTCAGCAACCAGCAAAATCCCCAAACGGGAAGCGAGTTTACACAACATTTTTGGCCACTATAACTATTCACATTGAGATATATTAAGGACAGGTCTAGGATTCTGGCCCCTGGTGTACAGGTGAAGTGCCAGAATATTTTGGCTCCCGTTCTGAAATCCCTTGTTTTTTTTTGAACCAGTGACACTATCTAATCATACCTATAAAGATGCCTGCCTTTTGAAGGGTGCATTTGAAAAGCAAATGGTCTGCATGTGGAGTATGAATAGAAAACACAAAAATGAAGTGGAGAAGTAAGGAGGGAAAAAAACCTATGGCATGAAAAATAATTCATATGTTAGATTATACTGGTAGACTCATGGGAGAATGTCATGTGCTCTCAAGGTAGATTTGGACATAACTGTTCATTTCATTCTGTATATCATCTACATGAAAGGGATTAATGCCCTCTTTGAATACCCTCAGGTTGTCAAATAAACATACATAGACTACATTTTTAAGGTTTCATATTACATTATCTTTCCTAAATCTCAGAAAAGTTCTCAATACCTGTAAACTATATTTAGTTTCTTTTTTGTCAATGTATGTGATATATTCAGGAAGCTGAGATGATTTTTCACAATATTTTAGCTAAAGATAGTTACTGATTTTTTTTTCTTTTTACCTTTAAAACATGGCATTACTTTTATCCACTCAACCCTCTAATAGTTCAATCCCCATGAACCACTTAGCATTTATATCTAAGGACAGTTTTGTCAATCAAGTAAATACTATTTTGGCCAATTTATAAGACAGGTATTCTACTCACTTGAAAGGACAGGTATTCTACTCACTTCAATGTAGTTTGAAAACCTGTATTTGAACACTTTAAAAAATACATATTCTGTAGTGAAAGGAATTATTTGATCTCCAATTTAGCTAATTAGCATTTAAGATATGGATTGCACTTAATATAGAATATATATTAAGATAGTCAGGAAAAAATAGCTACCACATGTGCACACTAGCCAGTGTGGAGGATTTATCATCCTGGAATTCTGAAATGACATACCCAGTTCAGCAAGATCAAGTGGCTCCCTGCTCAAGGGGGTTAAGAGGATGGAAAAGAGATTCCAACAGGACCAGATATGGAATATGGTTTAGTCTACATTGTAAATAATTATTTCTCAAGGATGCAGCAATAATCAGATGGATTTAGTTCCTAAAGTTTGAAGTTTAGTATATTTTCTTTTCATGTGAGAGTGATGTTAAACTGTCTCTGGGATATTTCACCAACCAGGCTAATATAATAGCCAAGTTGTGACTATCCAGGCCCAAAGTCAGGTGCAAATGATGCTGGGAGGAAAACATGACTTCCCTCTATCTTTTCAGCTCTTTGGTAAGGCTACAAATTAAGCTGACATCAGATTAACAGGAGAACAAAAAAAGATTTAATTACCCATGTACATATAGGAATCCCACAAAATATGAGACTCAAAAAAGGACCAGACAATAAACCTTATATAGCATCCTGAAAGAAACAGGGACTTTTAGCCGATGATAAAAACAAGTTATGAAGTGAGGAGGGAGAGGAAATGTATGGTGAGTAAAAGTTGCCTGGTTATATAGGTATAATTTTTCTCAGGTAATAAAAATTATCTAGGAGCAGCCCTCTGCCCAATGAAAATACTTTTACTGATGTAGGTTTCCTTTATATGTAAATTTCCTTTATACAAGAGCAGGTTTTTAAAGCTACTACTGTGTCTATAGTTTTTCAAAATAACCTGCTCAAAATATACTTAAGAAGTATATATTTTGGGGTGGCACATTCTGGTCTCCAACAGTCTTATTTTGGAATGGTGTATCCTGAGCCCCAGCAGTACCATATCAAAAGGCAAAATTTACCATAAGATTTTTGTGTTTCAAATATTATATGTTTTGCAAACATTATCTAAGCTTTGCAATAAATCATAAAGTACAATTTATTCTACCCATCTAACAGATGAGGAAACAGGCTCAAACAGTTTCAGTAACTTGACCATAATTACCCAGCCCATAAGTAAAGTAGCCAGGATTCAAGTTCAAATTCTTCTGACACCTTGTCTGAATGCTGAACCTCTATATTCTACTGATATCCTTAACCACGATTGCTATATGTCAATAGAATAGAGATCTCAAATTTTTTATAAATTGCTCAAAATTTTACATCTTGTTAAGATATAGAAAGACATGAACCCCTGGCATGACTCTTGATAATTCAAGAATTCACTCTCTTTACTAAAGAAAGAGGAAAGGAAGTGGGCAAAGACGGGAAGAGAGGAGAGAGGATAGGTGGGAAGAAAAAGAAATCAATGTCAAAATAAACTAAGACTCATACTTGGCCACTGTACTGATTTTGATCATTTTGTAAGACAGTTCTACTTAATTTTTTTTTTTTTTTTGCCATTAAAGCTTTGATCATTTTTTAAAATATATCACATTCAAATGGAGGGGAAAAATGCCAGTTGGGCATGATTTCAAATTCATTAAAAATTCAGACTTTTATAAATACTTTTAACAAGGTTATTGGCTACTAATTTTGAATATCACTGTAGTCTAAATGTTTGTGTTCCCTCAAAATTCGTATCTTGAAATTTCAGTCTCCAAAGTGATAGAATTAAAAGGTAGAAACGTTGGTAAGTTAATAGGTCATGGAATCGGTGTCATTATGAAAGAAGCCCCTCAGGGGTGTTTGTCCTTTCCCTCTGTGAGGACCCAGGGAAAAGGTGCCACCTATGAGCCAAAGAACAAGTGCTCACCAGGCACAAAATCTACTAGAGCAGTCTTATACTTCCCAGCCTCCAGAATGGTGATAAATAAATCTCTGCTGTCTATAAGCACTCAGTTTATGGTACTTTGTTATAGCAACTTGAAAGGACTAAGACAGGTATTATATTAGCATTTATGCTCTACTTTATACTCTCACACTTGACTCTTCCTATATGTACATTATAACAGATCTAATTAGCAGCATATTATATACACTATGATATATACACACATATATATATTTAGTATATATGCACAGTGTTATTTGAAATAAAAATAAGAAACATCCAAGTTATAGCAACATTTTAAAAGTCAACCAAAGCTATGTATTGGGACATTATTTTATTTGGAGCATTCTACTATTCTGGGTTTTCAATCCCAGAGAATCTGCCATTAACATGCTCTAATAATTCCATGTTTAGATGAGGCTTTAATGTAATTATCAGAAGCCTTTCACCTCTACCCTTCCTGGGTTACTCTTGAGGAAAATGTTTTCAAGTCCTCGAGGCTGGCCCATTACTTTGCAGCATCTTCTTAGTTTTAAAAAGAAAAAAAAGTCATTTTTTTCTTGCTTCATATTTTTTTTTGTCCTTCTCCAATGTGGGAAGCCATAACAATTTTCTAAAGATTGCCATAGATTCATCCTAATAATGGTGCTATGAGCCAATTTGCATAATCTCATGGTCAGTACCATCAAATGTATACAAGTCTTTATGCATCTAAATCTTCTCTACGGTATAGAACTTAGTTTATTCCTACCTCTTCCATTAATGTTCCTTACAGAGACCCCCCCTCTCATAATGACTTCTTTAGGTTAATGACTGTTTTCTTTTTTTTCAGTCATGGCCATCTGTCTATATCATATATTTTACATTCAACTGGTTATAACTCAAGGTCTGGAATTGTTTGCAAGTCTCTTCAAAATACAAATTTCTCCATCAAGATCACAAACTGAGAGAACAGACTTTGTTTTGTATTTCTTTCTTATGCTCTAATTCAGTCTTCTAAGAGAAAAAAATATATTTAAGTCCTTAAAAATTTACCAAATATGTTCCTAGCATGTTGTGAACACAGTAGTGACCCAAAAATAGTTGATAAATTTAAATAGCATTCTATCATTTTGCTAGCTTCAATTTTCAAGATTTAGCTTCTTGAAGAAATTCACTTTATCTTCTGGTTATTGACCAGTAGGAAAGAAAATTGATGGAAACCAACATCTCATGTGAATGGCTAATCCCATTGAATGACCTGATATTTACAGTACCTGATCTCTAAAATTACTATATCCCTACAAATTAAGGAGGCACTAAAGAAACTAGAGAAATGTGAGACTGGACCACATACCGTGGACTTCTCTGTTTTGGCCCTGGTTTAGCCAGAGCTGGTTTTGAAAACAATTGACATGGCACATTAAGTGCTCATTTAAATGAGTACATATAAAAGTCTTAACAGCAACCCTTGCCCTTTTAAAGAGGTCATCAGTACCATTTAAAAAACGCAACAGCAAACCTTAAATTTCCACACAGAAATCAGGCCCATGCTTGGATCAGTTTAATACAAACCCACCCAATTCAAACAAGATTTTTATTCCCAAAGTCAACTAGGCATTGCATCAATGTTGATGTACATAAGGGAGAAAAGGCCCTGGAAAATGGCCAGATTTCTCAGATCCCATCCCACATGAGTCTTTTTCTTTGGGTTGAGCCTTGGCACCATTAATTAGTGACTTCGCTTGGAAGTAAATGGATATTAACCATCTGACTTCCATTTGTCAGGAGGTTTCTGATTTGGAGTGGGGGGGGTAAAAGCATGGTAAATTCTGGACTACTTGTGCTCCCCAGGGGCTTGGCATATGACTAAGCAAATACACTAGCCCAATGGGTCCACCTTTCCAAATGAATGGGCCTGGATCCAGAGAATACAAATCTTATAAGGTTGCCTGGACTGCCAGCTGCCTCAATTTTAGCACAACGATTTAATGTATTTTAAATAAATGTAACATAAGGAAAAAATGCTTTGTACAAATTGGTCATCTGTTGTTTTTCTGGCTGGCACCATGATTTATGTAATATATCAGTAGAACGACATCTCTCTATCTGTCTCTTGGATAACAAAGTACATATGGAGGTTTCTCTATAGTACTTTAACCCCATGATTTCTAGGAAGGTCCTACTGACTATTTCTTATAAAGTTAAAGATGATATCAAATATTTGAGCATTTTATTCTTTTCCTGGTCTACCCTCTTCACCCTAGATGCCATTGCATCACCCACTCACAACTATAGCATGATTTTTCTCAATGCAAACAAAAATTAACATGCAAGATTTGGGTGACATCCACACCCACTCGAGCTAGCATTAACTGAATTATCACAATATCCCAAATTAGTCTTTATTGATTTAGTGCTAATTATGAAGGCCACATGTGCATATTTACTTTCTATTCTTTTCTCTTCATGGAAAATATAGAAATTATATATTCTTCCATCCAGTTTAGTGAAGCATAATGTAATTCATGTGTTTTTGGTAGAACACCAATACCATTGATGACATCAGCACAAAGCGCTGGAGCATGAAATAGAATAATTGGTTTTAACCTATTTTGGATCTCACACACACACACACACACACACACACACACACACACACACACAGTGGAAATCTTACAAAAACTTGGAATCTTTTCCCTGGAGCAATGTATATTTGTTCTTACATAAAATTTTGCATAAAATTCCAAGAGGTTCACAAGTCAAAAGAACATAACAATAGATTTTGTATGTCTTTCAAAGAGAAAGCATTGTTTTAGCTCTCTAATTAATCCCATGGGAATAACTGGTGGATTTGTGTTGTAGATTGCTTGTAACAATTGTTTCTGGGTTAGTTAGCTTTTCTGGAGCTAATGAGGAAGGGGGTCATGGGTTCAATTCATTTAGGGGTCAGTTGGTTGTCATACAAAGAAAAGGCCTTTGCCATATTACTGGCCCACCATCTTGCAAATTTATGTATTTTTATCACCAACTGAGAGGATGGATGGCTAAGAACAAACCATCACTTCTTCTAGAAATAAAATTCAGAAGCACCTGCCTTTGCTTTGGAGGTATCAACATTTATATAATTATTGGAAGCAGCAATGTAATATAGTAGAAAGAGAGGACAGCCAAGAGACCAAAACTAAAGTTTACTAGGAACTAGCTTGCTGCGTGACTTTAAGCAAGCTATTCGTTTTCTCTGAGTCTGTTTTCTCATTAGATAAGAGGAGACTAGATATTAAGAAAGATTTTTAACTCAAAATTTTTCATATGAAGAATCATAATACATGGAGGAATAACAATTGCATATTGTAGTAAAAGTGAAAATATATGCAAAATAGGAAACCTGACAGTATCCAGGCACTGCAATAGCAATGCCAAAGTCCCCAGAGTGAAGCATTCTTTTTGTTGTCATTGATTATGGGGAAACTTAATTCACAACAAATGATACCCTCTGATTTACTTTTATGGTTGATCAACATGAATTTGTGTTAATAAATATATATTTGGTGTTGAAATCTATGCCCCTTGCTCTTAAGGAAAAAAATACACACATACCATTAAGTTAACAAAGGAGGATCATATAATTTTTAAAACCTCCTTGGTTCAACAGAAGGATCCAGAAGGAAACTCTAATTGAAAGCAGTCTCTTCTATAAGTCAGGAAAATCAGATGGTTTATCTGCACAGGCTGATGAAGTGAAGTACAGATTAAGGCACATAGTTACTTAGCTTTCACTTCTCATGATAAAACACTACCTGTCTTTGAAACCTCTCTTACTTTTTTTTATGTGCAACACACCTATTATACATACACATCCCCACACAGATAATGGATAGACACTATTAAGTCATGTTTTATGGGGTTTTTGTGACATCAGAAAAATACCTTTATTTTCTTATGCTTTTATAGCTGGTTAATTTGGCTACAGAGCTAATGCCCATTTAAGGGAATATGTTGTGGGACGACTGTGCAGCAATATTAAGTGAAGAAGCCATATGTTTCTTAGCCCCACCATACTGTCTGTGACTGCCCTTCCCCCCATGGATTAGCTTTTTCTGCAGAGGCCTGCAGCGGGTAGAATGCCTTTTTTACAGGTGTTTTGTGGAGATCATGCAAAATAAAGGTTTCTAAGGGGAGTGAAGCTGTATAAAATATCCAGAAATAGCAGTTTGCTTTCTCCTACGATGCAATCCACAGAGATCTGCCTCAGACTCTTAATTTATAGTATTATCTTTATATATCATGATAAGTGACTGCCTAGTCCTCAACAGCTGACACGGTGCCCAGAATATTCAGAACTGTCTGGTTTTGATCATTTTATAGTTTGTCTTAAAAAGTATTAGAAACCAACATGTGACAGGGCTAGATTCTGACCAACACTGAAAATATATTTTATCAGAAAGACTGCTCTATGTTAAATTCCAAGAAAGGGTACATTTTCTGGGGAAGAGATTAAGAAGCAATGAATCGCTAAACATATTGAAAATACAAAACCTTTTTTTTTTAATTTGTCCTTGTATTCTCTTGTAATTTGTTGATTTTTGGTCCCACCTACAGTACAAATAGGTAGAAACACATAATCAAGAGGGCCCTCAACTAAGCCAAAGGTTAAACATGGGTACTGACAAACCACTAAGCATGGTTTTCTTAAACTCAAGAGAGTTCTCCTCCATAGATGCATTTGCTGCCTAAATTAAAGTGTAGGTGCACATGGCCTCAAAGAGGAAATCAAATAAGAGAAAGGGTATAAAAACAATACAAGTGGAGAAAGATGAGGTTTATATTTTTATGCTAATGTGCTGGTAAGAAAAGGGTTCCATTTGGGGAGCAATAAAGAAGGGGGTGGGGGAAAAGCTGTGAGCACATCTCAGTAAAAAACACAGAGGCTTTCTATGCAGATGGGGGATTTAAAAGAAGTAAAATGATAACCACATAGTCAAGAGACTAGAAAAGAGACCTTGATGTTTGATAGTTGTAATAACCTGCAGAGTGCTCTAATGGCTCGGGGATCAGGTGCAGAGCTACAGCAATAACGAGAGCTGAATAATTATCTCGGCCGTATCTGTATCGCCAAAGTCCCAGCGTATGAGCTATATAAGGAGGCTTCTGCTGCCTCTCCAAGATTTCCTGAAATGTTAAATCACTGATTTGGGAGCACTTCCAGCATTAGTACTGCCCAGTTAGAAAGAAATAAAGCCCAGAATTCTCCTGTGGCAGTTCTAATGTCTTTGTTAATTATGAATTATGGGTAAACATGCAGACGCACAGAGGTCACGGCTGTCAGCAACAATAGTTTTCAAGAAGGATTTTTACGAGGGTCTTTTTCACTCCAACATAATGTCCATTTTATATACATAAACAGAGCCAGGCATACAAAAAAACGGTGTTTGCTTTTTAGGGGAGTTGTATTTTTTTTTCCTTTTCTCTCCCTCCCCCTCCCCTTGTGTAGAGGCATGTTGCCACAGCCAAAGCAAAGCGGTTCATAACTAGAGTTCTCCTCTGTGACTGACGACAGCTGCACCATTCCAAGCACTAGGCAGAGAGAGTCACCGGGGCTGAGGCTAGGTTAATGATCAGACACTGAAAACCACCTCCTTCTTGTTAATAGAGGGAGCAGCCAGTTGGGTAACCTATCAGCAGTGGTCACCTTTCACATACAATGCAGAAACAAAAGCTACATCCGGTATGCTTGATTAACCTCACTTAAATGGCAATGCTGATCTCAAATCTATCCCAAGAGTGTCTATAAACAGGATTAGAATTATATTATGTGTGGATGCAGCCCAACAAAAGCAACTGGCACAAAATCATTTTAATTAGGTGGTAGTGGCTGTAACTCATTCAACTTTGGCATTAATTCTTTTGTCCCATCAAAGAACTTCTGGGACTTCCTGTAAGACAGTGGAAAAAAGGAGATGTTTGGTGAATAGTAATCCCTCCCTCATGTGCCTCAGCTTCACACATAATGTGTTGGCATGTTGACAGATTAGACTGTACAACCAGATCAAATTTGATCAGAATATTCAGAAAATATGTGGCAATATTTGTGCACAACTTTTACCACGTATCTAGAAAAATGGCTTGGCAGATCTGATGATGCTAGCCTTTAAACTGCCAAATATCATTGGAGGCAACTTTGTGATACAAACTTAGGAATTCTACTAACCTCTGAATGTAGAACAGTAGAACTCAGGACCAGGCCCTTTCTATTTCTCTCATGAATCTTTTCCAGGTTCTTGCTTGGAATAGACATTACAAAGCACCTTCCCACTGACCTTCCTTGAAAAAGGTCCTAACTTGAATTGGCTTTTATGTGAAAGCCAAGCAAGGCTAATCATACCCCAGAACACATAAGAAAAAATTCATTGTAAAGAAACTCTCCAGTCAATTTTATAGAGAACACAGAAATGAGATGAAATCGGAGGGATTCTCTGGAGAATTTGCAGGTAATTCCACTATCCAGAAGTCTGTTCTGCCCATCCCAAGTACTTACCAACAATTTGGTGTCTCTGTACACAGAGCTATTGGCAAGCCTTCCACTTAAGGGATCTCATCCTATTTCCATATAAGTTTCCTAGTAGAAATAGCACCTAAGATTTAGCTGATCTTTTTCAATTGATTTAGAAGGGAACATAGGAAGACCCACAGGATTTGATCCAAGCCCAAACTCCTCCTCCCACCCAGTATTCCCCTAGCCTGTCTGAGATCCACATTTCATTCTGCCTTGATAAAAAGAGGCAGCTAAAGACATGGTACTTTCTTTTTCAAGAACTCATAAGCAATTTAGAAAACCAATATGTATTGAGTATGTAACATGGAATATGCTTTGCCTTCTCAATTGTTTCCATGAGCCTAAGACTTCACTTCTTAGTAATTCAGACCTATGAAGCTTCAAGATAACACCTCTTCGTAGGTCCATCCCTAAGAATTATCATGTCCCTACTTACACAGTTAACACATATTTATCATTAGTAGCCATCATTACATAAAGTGAATCTCCTAATTAGAATGGAAAAAAATATTTTGCTGCATTTAACTGGAAATTATACACGTGTGTGTATGTGTGTGTATGTGTACATATGTATAAGTGTGTGTGTGAGAGTTTTCCGACTTAAAAAATAATGAATATAGGATATCTGACCATAAATATTTTAAAGTGCTGGAGAATCTTAATGAATAATCCAGGTTTTTCTGAAGAGCAAGAAAAATCATGGAAGTGGGAAGAAAGAGAAAAATTGAATTCAATGTGGAAATGAAAACAAAGTTAAGGCACAGTGTCTCCTAATGTCACAGGAGAACTGCAGCTTGGCTTTCTTGAGAAGCCACATGAATGCTAAAGAAGAGTTATTGAGAGAAAAAATCCAGAATTGTGGATATAATGAGCTACTTCACTAGGCAGTTTTTGAATAGGGACAAAGAAGTTGTTCTATAATGTCCATATACCAACTCTCATTTTATCATTTCTTCATCCTGCCTAAGTTAAGAAACCATACCATATCTCCTAGGAACAGAATAATTTTTTCAGTGAGTTAGCATTAAAATTTGCTGTATATTTTTAAAAGTTTGTGTATGCATCAGATTTCCAGGTCTCGGAGAACTTCTGATGTCAAGAGGGAAAAGACCGGTTTGATCTGGATCTTGGCAATGGCTCTCATGAGGGAGGTGATTAGATCCACTCAAAAGTCTCCTCGAATCAAGCTTCTATTTTCTCTCTACCCTCATTTTCTCTTTTGCCTTGAATGTTGCCTGAATCTATTCCAAGTGTCCTTTGCCATGGCAACACCTGCAGGTGAAGGCCTTGCTCCTCTCCTCCTGCCTTGCCAGGGATGAAGAGGCAACTAATCTTCCTGCAAGGAGAGGACAATCTCCAAGACACCCAGGAGCAATTTGAGTGGGAGGATGTCCCTGAAGCACCCTCTTCTCACAGGTGTTTAACCTGTATAGCCATATAACAGGAAAGGGGAAAGCAAACAGAGGCCATTTCTTTCCCTGTTGTTTGTACTCCATCGACTCATCTCCCCAAGACTGAGTCATTCTCCAAATTTGTATTAACAGCCCCAAGGCCTCGAAGTTATTTTAACAGCATAGAATAGGGCCCAAAAGTTCCGAAGGAGCTCTCTGCTTGCTCTCTCTCCCCTACACCTCTAGTCCATGAGATCTGAGGCCAACTCCTATGCTATCCCTCAGATACCAAGGGACAATGGCCAGAGCCATGGTGAGTAGCCTCCCTGCCTTCCAGGCCCCTGCCAATCATTCTTTATTTTTTAAAAGACTCTTATTCAGAGATACTTTCAGTCAAACCACCTGTGCTTCTTATTCATACCTTTAGTAAAAATAGAACAATATCTACTTCTGTTAGATGTTTCCCCCTTTCAATTCAGGCTCTTAAATGACTTCATGATTCTTAACTGAATGTCCAATACTTCCTTTCTCTCTCTCCTCCCAGTAGACAAACAAGCACACAAGTATCAAAAATCTGACCAAATGCTTTCCTCAAATGAGTCAGCATCAAGAGTATAAAGACACCTGAAGAACCCTATCCTCTCTTTGTTATTACTTCTACAAAACTTTATGTACCTTGACAGGTGAAGGAGACCATAGGTGGCAAGGCTGTATTGATGCCTGTTGAGATTTGTTGCAAAGTACTCAGTATGATTTGAACTCCTATGTCAACTTACTATATAATTTATAAAATTGACATATTATTCTCTAACATTTGCCATAGATGGATCCGACTCCTACCCTGATTAGGCCAAGGCAACCACAGAATTTGAGTTTAGGCAGGACCTAAGCTCGAACTCTCAATATAAAACCTCTATTCAACTGTTCTGCTTTCACAAAGTCCCTTCTAGGAATATAGTGGTCAGCAACATTATATTTTTTCACCAAATGTCAAATCAAAATTTTCAAGAGGATGCTTTGCTTTGGAAATCTTTAGGGTCAAAAATCAAGAAATCAGTAGTGGACATTTGGCTGTCAGTCTCATGAATCATCTCAACAGCCCAAAGATTGTTCCCAACGACCACTATTCCTCCTCATCTCCAGCATCCATAAGGCCAGTTTGACTACCAGCTTGTGTGTGTGTGTGTGTGTGTGTGTGTGTGTGTGTGTGTGTGTGTTGCTGGAGATTTAACCTAGGGGCATTCCACCTTCAAGCTACACCCCCCCAGCCCGTTTTTATTTTTTTATTTATTTTTTTGAAACAAGGTCTCACTGGGCCTTGTGAACTTGCTAAGGCTGGCCTTGATCCTGCAACACTCCTATCTCTGCCTCCCAAGAACTGGGATTACAGGTGTGTGCCACTATGCCTGGGCCTTCTCCCAGCTTCTTGAACAATAAATTCCCTTATTCATTGTTGAGATCATTTTCTGTTATCCAGAATTTGTTCTCTGTTTTCTGATTTTAAGAGTTCATGATTCGGTCCTAACCACTAGTCTTTCATTTGTGCCTTCTAATTATCTCACAAATCCATCTGCCCAGCTCCAACCCCATAGACCCCTTAAATAATTCATTCTTTGTAATTACATATGAATTGTGCTAGAATTTGAGTTACTCAAGGGCAAGTATTTTTGCCTACTTTCTTCACTAGTCCAAGCATCAAGAACAGTGTCCAGTATGTAGCAGGCACACACACACACACACACACACACACACACACACACACACACAAACTAGGTAAAATAAATGAATTAACAGAATTTCATGGATGAATAAACAGACAAGTTTAATATCTTTAAAACAACTCCCAGTCCCCAGTCTCACATCCTTCTTATACCATCTCCACATCAGGACCAGAATACAACTTATAAAACACACATTTAATCATATAATCCTACCTGTTAACATTTCTCAGTAACTCCTTATCCTCTACAAACCAAAACTTACACCCACCAAAGAGACTATTCACGATCTGTCTTTTTTCCATTTCAGCCCCCTTTAATTCCTCCCACACCCCACATGGATGCTAATGTGCTGGGTCACATTCATGTTCTAGAACAAACCATTCTCTTCAAAATTTACTAAAACACTAATGCTGCCTTCTCTGCTCTGACACCTTTGCTTACCTCTTTACCTGCTATGCTCAACATCTACTTTAGCACTCATGTTATTATTCCCTTTTCTGATGGTCCTTGGCCATTTCATGCTTCCTCTTCTGTGTCCCTACAGTTGTACGATTACATGGGTATTTTCCCAGTAGATTGTGATTCTTTTTTTCATTTTGGTGTAATCCACACCTAGCACAATGTCTGCACAGAGATGTTCAATAAATCATCAAAGTATTAAATGAGCTCTTGACACTACCATAGAAAACTCAATGAACTTAGAATTAAAAGTTATCTTTGAAACTAACCTCCATCCTAACCTCCAGCCCCCTTCCTGCCATTTCTTAGCTTTTCCACCTGGGAAAAATTACCAAAGAATCTGTCTCTACTTCAGTTTCCTCATCTGGAGAGTGGGGATGATAATAGTACTTCTCTCATAAAGCTGTTATGAGTACCAAATGGATTAATGCACATGTATTGCTTAGAAAAGTTCATGGTTCAATGTAATCTCTCAAAACATGCTTATTATTTAGGAGGATGAATCAGGGAAGAAGAAATAAGACACAGGGCCTCAGATGACAGGTTAAATATTAAACATTTGTTTCTAGGCACACTAACAAATTGTATAACCAAGACTATAATTAAAGTTTTTAAACTTTTCATGCACAGGATGACCATAACCATACAATGCTAGTTCCCAAATTATGAAAAACTACATAGGAGATAAGATGTAAGCATATTCCATGTTGAAGGCCATTTAAATTTTGAATTTAAGTTTTAGGTCCCCAATTTGTATATTTATGCCAGGTATGTTAAGTAAAACAAGGGAATTTTTAAATAATGAGTTTGAAATATAAATATACCTACAACTTCCCCATAATCACTGGGTCTTTATGTACAGCTCACTTAGGAGAGGACTGGTATTTTTCACATAGAATTATAGTTTGGTTTTCATGCATCTAGTTCTTCTGGACTATGAGCTAGTTGAGGGCAAGAACAGAGATTTGAGTAAGATTTAAAATCTTTGTATTTAGACACAATTACCTAAAACTCTACTGGGTACTTAATAAATACACAAAGGGTATTCGTTACATTCAAAATGAATGTTCCATTAAGATGGGACATAAGAAAGGGCAGTAGTGTCAGCCTTTATGCAAATTTGATTTTATTCTAAAAGTTCTGTTGAAATATAAATTCAGGTCTCCAAATTTCCTAGAAAGTCAACTACAGTCAGTTTACTTACAGTCATATAAAAGATTCCAAAGAGAATATGTATTGATCTCTATGTCTTCAGGAAATTTACACATGTAAACTCCTTTCCTAAAAGTTTATTTGATAAGATTTTACATTTTTTTTAACTGTAAGATGCCTGAAGCAAAAATTTGGAAATTATGTAAATGTTGCTCTATACAAGCAAACCACTGTCCAGAGCTATCAGTTCTTGAATTTAAAAACTTAACCTATGGAGATGTCAGCCATGTAGAAAATCCATAGATAATTAACTGAAATATAGCTAGCTAACAGTTAATATTTACCCAGCTAGAAAAATACTTGGACCCACCATTTTAGTTATACTACACTAAACATACAATAAGCATAAGTACTTCCTTCCTAAATAGACAATGACTAGAAAGCTTTAAGCACAGCCACAATTCCTTTAAGTTTCTACGGCCTACATTTCCACCCAGCTGTCTAGTACTGAAAGTCAAATGTTTAAACCTCGAGCTCTGGCTCAGTAATTGCTTAATTTTTCTTTGTACTACCTCTTCATGGATGTAAAATGGATGAATTTTTCTTTAAAAAATAAATACTTTTTTCTTGTAGTCCTTTTTTTTAACTATAATTATTTTTGTGTCAGAAATATAATTGTACTCCATATTGAAAGCTAACCCAGTGGGGAAATAATTTTGCACAATTACAGAAAGTTTTAATAAAAGACTGATAAGTAAAGTTTTGAATTTTTAATGCATTCTGCGGGCGGTTGAGTGCCTTTTGCCATCTTTGTCACTTATCATTAAAGCTGTGTGAAAGGGAGGCCTACCTGTTATATTTGACATGATTGGCAAAAGTGTACCCTGACAAACACAAGTGAAACAGACAAAAGTCAAAATGAAAGAAAAAATTAAAAACAGTCACAGTTTCATAGCTAATTTAATGTTAATGACTCCTTTTTACCCACGAAAAAAATTCTTTGTATTTAATATTCTGTTCTTACCTAGTTATTAGCCTACCATTGTGAGTGTTAAATTCCTGTATAGCATACAGCAATAATTCATTTCTACAAAAGCACATCCCATTTCCAGGGCATGCTTTTTGGCTTAATTTGAAAAAATTACCCTTGTTTGACAGAGAAAACACTTTTAAACATGCATAACCTACACATTTATGTGCAAGCTAAATTCAAAGAGTGTAATCTATCTAAGCTTTCTGTGATGAGAAAGCTTAGATAGATTCATCATGAGAGACATCCTGCAAGCCGCACCGAATTTGCTTCAAGGCTGTAGTGTGAAGCTTTCCTACTGGTATATCATTCTAATGTTTGTTTGTTTGTTTACCCTGATTCTGCCAGACCCTAAACAACCTCCTCAAATCCTTTGGGATTCCTTTAGCTTTGTGTCAAATGAGCATCACCTGCCTGAGTTCTGTTGCACTGTCCCCAGACTACAAGGACTTAGAACTCTGGATTCAGCTCCCCTGCCCTCTTCAAACTGGCACAGCCAATCTTGTGGCAAACATCAAACTGTCACTTGGTTTCATGTGACTGCTGCCTAATAAGTTTATTTTGGATCAGACTGATTTTCCAGCATATGCTCAAGATAGAATCTTCAAATGATGCAAAGTGAGATTTTCAAATTATGATCCTGAGCAATTTTTTTCCCTCTCAACCACTTACATGTAATCTAAAAATAAATACCCAGGCTCCACCAGGATGTGACAACTTCAGCAAACAAAATTGAAAATAGCTGCCTTACAATCGTCTCTCCCTCCAAATGAAACAGGGGAAAATATACCTTTAGAGAAAAATACGGCTCCTGTTAAGGAACAGACGAGCTACTCACAGCAGGTTTGTGAAGAGAGGCACAAGGACATAAACAGCTCAGGATGGGTATCAAGCAAGGAAAAAAACAGCCAGCAATCACTGTGCTGAATCCCGGAAGGGGCACGGGGAAGTGGTCACAGGTGATTGTCATGTGTGATAATTATTATTACTGTACACCTGCTCCTCCGCACTAATTAACTTTGGATATGCAAATCAATCCTATTGCATCATGCCCCTGCTCTCCTCCCCTACAGATAAGAAGATGTTGAGCTGCTGGATTTAATTAGGATAATGAACGCCAGGCCCATGGTGGCTTGGCAGGGGAGGTGGGGGGGAAGCTGTGACTGACCTTTTCTCCCAAAACGTTGACATTTTCTAAGGCTTCTGAGCACTGGAAGTCACCTCCATGGCTGGGACATTGATAGGAGCGGATTGATGAGGTGTCATTAGAGGAGAGACGCCGTGGCCCCAGCGTTTGCTGGGAGAATACAGCAGGTGTTCTGACAAGGACACACGCCATCACTGTTATTTGCCAAACAATTCTCTAGCTTCACGAAAGTCAAGCATGCCAGCATTTCTTTATAAAAGAAAACAAGGCTGCTTTTCATAGCCACCCAGAGGAGAGGTCAATGCTAAATTGCATTTCTGAATTACTTTTCATTTCACATCCATATATTAAAAAGGTTTTCATGATTTCTCTTCCCTCATGCCCTCCTTCCCTCTGTACCCTCAGTCTCCCCCAACCTAGTACTACTGCCCACAATCCTTGTGGCAGGAAAGCTGAAAATGTCTCATGGCCTTGACAGTAAGTTAAAAAGGGTTAACTTTGCTCCTATTAATCCCTATAATTCCATCCATTCCTGTGACATAAGGTAACACAAGGACTTCTGTGATTAAATGCAAAGAGAGCAGAATAGCATTCTTGTTTGGATATCTGGCCTACTTGTTTATCAAAAAATTGTTTTCAATTATGTGTATGTATATACATATATATGTGCCTTATTTGAATTTCAAATTCAAAGACATGCATACAAAATAATACTGTGGAACATAGACTACGATGTGATTCTGTGTTTTTCTTTCTCCTTGATCATTTACTCAGCTTTAACTTTTTAGCCATCTGTGTGCTGAGCCTGATCTTCGCTGTTCTGACACTGGAGTTTTATGTAGCAATAAAATAATACCATATAATTTCTCTTTTCTCCCTACTCTCTTTTTCAAGTATTAAATTATAATAGAATAACTTTAGGACACTAGTCAACTTCAGAAAGAGGTGAAATAAAGCCCCTTGGTGTATCTGAAAAAAAAAAAATCAATCTGATCAGAGCCCAAAATGAAGGCAGGGCTACAGTATCATTTCTAAAGTAAAGCAGAAAGACTTCAGAAATTATGCAAGTATTTATAGGAAGAATGAGGGTGATTCTCTTTTACTTCTAAGCAAAATTTTATGGGAGTTTACTTCTTTTTGTATCCAAGACCTACTCTTTCCTTTTCTCTGAAAGACATCCTTAATAATATAGGGTAAGTATCACACAAACTACAACTCATTCAAATGATATCATGTGGTGGGACTGGAGATATTTAAATTTATGAGTTTTTTTCTAATACTTAAAAAAATTGGGTAGTTAATCCTGGAACTCTAAGATAGTGTAAAATCTAATCATCTAACATTAAAAAAAAAAAAAACCCTAGTCCAAGGAAAACTGCTTTCTCCTTTTGTAACCCAGGTGTTACAAAATATTGGAATTAAGTAATCAGGCTTGTCTCATAACAAGATAGCTACTTGAATGCTATTGTTTGCAGCTGGTTACAATTGTCCTTTTTCTGATCATGTGCTGTTCATAATGAGGTTTCAGCATACACTGTTTTAGTTAGTGACCAAAACAACTGACAAGCACAACTTACTAGAGTAAAGATTTATTTGGGCTCACAGTTTCAGAGATTCATTCCATAATTTGTGGGTTCCAATGCAGAAACCATGGCAGTGCCCTAAGGTGTGTGGAGGAGAAAAGCCACTCTCCACTATGGTGGCCAAAAGAGGAGAGCAAAGATGTGGGGGTGAGGGGTGGTAGGCCACGCCCCCAGCAACCCACCTCCACCAGCCATGCCCTACTGCTGACCTTTCCTGCATGAGGGATCATGCTTTTAATGCATGATTTTAGGGAGTAACATTCTAAACCCCAACCATAGTACTAACACTCAACATTTGATAATGCACAGCTTTAAAGAGTCCACTCATGGGCTATTCACAAAGAGCAGGATGTGCCCTATAAAAAGGAGATGAGAAACCTTAGATGAGCAAAGAAGGTGACTTAACTGAAGGTGATGGGGGGAGGAGGAACACCCTAATGCACATGATGTGTTTTCACAATCATATCAAAGTCAATCACTAAACTGAACTTGAGAAGGGGGGAGGGTGAGGGAGTGGAGCGGGAATTGGGGAAGAGTTAAATGAGAAATGTGTGCATGTATGCCTTTACCAGCTTGTACCTAACAAAGATGTATGGTTACAATGCACCAATTAAAAATACTTTTTTAAAAAGAGATGAAATCCCAGGCTGAGACTGGAGGATCCCAGTTCGTGGCCAGCCTCAGTTACCTGTGAGGCACTCCGCAACTTAGGGAGACCCCGTTTCAAAATAAAGAGTAAAAAATAGGGCTGGGGGTATAGCTCAGAGGTAGAATGCCCCTGAGTTCAATCCCCAATACCGCACAAAAAAAAAAAAAAAATTTGATTGTGTGTGCATGTGTATGTTTCCTTTTTTCCAGATCAATAATTTGGCCATTTGCTAATAAATCACTGTATTACTTCGACTACCTCTTCAGTTAGCCTGTATGAATTCTCCCTCCTTTCTCCTTTCTGCCAAGCATTTCTCTTCGACTCTGTACCTTTGGTCAGAAAACTCCTACAGCTGTACCTAGAACCATTTGGGTAGTTCTGACATGCCCCTCCAATCCCTATACTCATTTTTCTTCAAAAGCCAGTACAGCAGATTTCACTAAGTATATTCTCAAGTAATGTTGGCATTTTTATTGTAACACTTATTTGCTCTCAATCTCAGCCCTAAAAAGTAAAAGCTGATGAATCTAGAACTTGGACTCCTTGGGGAAACAGGCTCTGGTTGTGGAGAAGAGCAGAGGTGTTTAAGGGTCCCTAAATAGCTTCACACTACTCCAGACTCGACTCCTTAGAACAAGGGTCTCTGTGGTTTCATGGATCTGCATGATCAGTGTAAAAGGAATGAAAGCTCACTACTATCTCACCCTCATGTCAGACAGTCATGGTAGAGGTTCACATCCAAAGAGACCTAGTTAGATCACAATCTACAGAATTTGAACTCAAAAGTCTTACTCCCAAGTAGCAACATTAATTTGGAACATTCACTTAAACTCCTGACTGCTGAGTTTCCCCTCTGATCTCTCTCACTGCCTATATATCCTGGGGCCCGTGCTTTTCGTGATCTCTCTAAACTTCAGATCCCTCATTTCACTTATGAGAATCATAATAGCGCCCTACAGAATTTTGGTGAAAAGAAATGAGGTAATATACGTGAAACTGGTAGTATTCTGCTCTTAAATGTCAGACTGTGTTTATGTGTGTGTGATTTCTCAAAGCTGCTTATCTAGTGTATATATCTCATCAGTGAATTGTGAGTATTTTAAAATTACTGTTTCTAAGATCCTTTGGCACCTGTCTTTGGGCACAGTGCTTTGTTATATTTCTGTTGGAATGGGAAAAAAATATATGAGCATCATTTCTTTTTCTTACATAAGAGATCATAATAGCTAGAAAGTTAGATACAAACAAAAAAAGTTAAAGACCCTGTGGTCTTTGCACATGTACTTTTGTCTGAACTTAAGGGGATATATCATAAATTCTTCACTTTGAGTATGTATCTTTGAGTTACATGGATAGAAATCCATTGGTATTCTAAACACTTTCTGTACACAATTTAAGCTCAGCAATTTAACCTCTCGATTATTTGCTTTGATTTTTGTTTTCACTATTTGATCAAAAAGAAACATGAATTTTGGACTCATTTTTAGCTATGAATATATGACCCACTTTGCAGCTTGTGTATCCAAAATCTATCAGAGGTTATTAAAATCCTGCATACTTTGTGGTGAAGCAGCGTGGATGAAACTTGAGGTCAAATGACCCTGGCTAGTTCTGAATACTATGTCACCTCTTATTAAATCATTTATCCTTGCTGAGACTCAACTTGCTCCTCTATGAAGTAAGTTAGACTAGATAAGAACTTCCCAGTCTTTCATGTTTGTACCAATCACCAAGGAATATTGATAAAAGGAAGACTCTGATCCATGGATCCCAGGCAGGGCCCAACACTGCATTTCTAACAAGCTCCCAGATGATGCCAATGCTGCTGGTCCACAGGCTAAACTTTGAGTAGCAATTATTGGATAAATTCTTGAACAAGTGCTATATAATTAGAGGATTTTATAAAGTTATCCATGAGAAAGCATGCCATAATGACCCCAAACAGGGATCAAGCACAATCACTATTGTGGATATAATACTTTACAATTAACAAAGTGCACAATCACTAGAGTGGGTATAACACTTTACAATTAACAAAGTGCTTTCATATCATCAATATACAGCAGAGTCCAGGGTCAAACATAATCCCCATTTCCAGCCACCTGTGCTCAGATAGCATCATGAGTTCTATGGTCACTTTTGCATTCAACGGACCCTAAATGCATGAAAGCCAAAGACCTCACAGTTTAATTTATTTTTATACATATCCATATATTATATGTTTATTTTATATTACCTAAATATTAACAAAATCTAACGTTTAAATAGATCTGACTCAAGACTTATATTTTCTTTTGCATCTTTAAAATATTTTTCTGCTGCCTCCTATTCATCAAGTGCTGAACAGTCTCTCAGGCCAGCATGTGCATTTCCAGTCTCAAATGCTACAGTACATGAGTTCTAGATCTTAAAGGCCAAAAAGCATCTATTTGACTAAAGAGCTATAAGGCAGCCATAAAAATTATGGATCACAGAAATAAGCAATTAGTGTTATCTTCAATTGCTTTATTGGCAGTATTCACTCGTTAGAATAGAGGCAGCCGTAAAACAGATTGCAACATACTGTATAACAGCATATGGGATTTTACATTATAATGCTATTCTCTGCCAAGAAGTCATATTTTCATTTGAATGCATGGAACAGATTATCACAGGGCTTCCAGCATTAGACGTGGATGACCCTCACTCTTTTTGTAGTCATTGTTAAAAGGCAATTCCTGAAGTTAGAAAGTAAATCAAAATAAATGTAATGTGAATAGGGCTGGGTTACATGCTGGCATTCTGGGCCTTTGGAGACTGGGCATGGCATGGAGCTAGAGCAGATAATAAAGTCAAACTCTAATGTGGTGGAGAGAGGGAAAGTGGAGGATTTGCCAGTCTTCCAAACCAGCTGGCATCAATTCTGGAAGAAGCTGCTCACCCGCCCATCTCATCACAGCTGAAGTGCCACAAAGGGCATTACTAGCAGGAGGGGTAGGAATAAAACAATAGGGATAACTAATACAACAAAGAGCAGTATCTGTGTTTAACATTGGGAGATGTTTTCTTGACATTCACTCTGCCACTTTTATAGAATGTGTACGTGTGAACATGTTTGTGTATTGACATAATGTACATATAGGCCTCCAAATATACACACCCTACAGCACACTTCATCAGACCAGGCTCCGGGAACCAGCCAAGGGTCTAGAGTTCAAAATATTCCCCATCCTCTTACATTTTACAAGTGTCAATGTGGCACACCTGGAAAGGGGGCTACATGCTCACTCTCCTCGCAGTTCAAGTTGGAAAAGGTAGGGAAAAGTACATCTCACAGCTTCTCTTTCCAAGATCAAATTATGATGTAGCAAATGAAAGCCTTTGAAAAGCAGGACTGCTGAAAAGGAAGCTTGTGTGGTTTCAAATTAGAAGTCATATTGTTGTACTCACATTTGATCAAATAAATATTAATTATCAAATGTATTTGTTACTTCACACATAATTGCAATATATTTCAAATGTGTTTTTAAATGATGGATAAAACACACTGGAGGACAAAAAAAAAAAAAAAAAAAACTCCTTTTATAGAACTTTTGATACAAGGGAGCTAGAGGCATATGTAGTAGTTTACCAGAACAAAGGGATATGTTTGTATTAATTTCTATGTGTTCCTCACTATTTATTCACAACTAGTAATTTCAAATAATTTGACCAATGAAATTGTGTTAAAAATGAACTTTAATCCTAAGTAATATTTCAGTGAACTGGTGCATTCACTTAGGTAATTTTTCTAGTTTTAGGTTTGTGAAAATCATAAAACTATTTTTTAAATTATAAAAATCTTTACAGTTTTGGAAAAATGTTATTTTAAATGCTTAGAAAGATAATAACAATGCCAAAGTATAACTGAGTTTTCCCTTTCTCTATCCTTTGTTTACTCAGAGTAATAGTCTGTCTTCAATTTCCACAATACTTATATTCAAGAATTTTTCCTCTCCTTCATAAAATGATTTAGTGAAAGGAATAATTAAAATAAAAATGCAAGCATTTTGCAATTTAATCCTGCCTGTGCTAGTTACCAGCCCCTATGGCTTTTGTGTACTAGTAAATTTTTAAATTCTGCTTCATTGTCATAGATTTATTTCCTAAGTTGCATAACGACCACAATATTTGAAACTTCCTTCTAAATTGTGCTTGAAAAAAAAAAATTTAAAGCATTTCTTAAGTAGTTATAGTAATTTCTCATGAATGATACCTTGTCTTATTTTTAGGGTAGCAAAAGCTTGTAATTTTGCAGAAGCCAAACAAGAGCATCCCCACACCCCCCACCTTAAAAACTCAAAATGAAAATGGGAGCCAAAGCAGTGAATGGTTTGTAATTTGAGAAAGTGTCTGCTGATAGATGGACAGTGCCCCATTAATGTGTTACATACAGTGAAATAGCCGCCTTTGGGTTCAACTATTTTTTCCTCAATGGCTAACCAGTTTTCTTAACTTGGCAACCCCTGAGACCCAGGCCTGACTATTGAGGTGATCCAATTATAAATATAGACAGGCAAGTTGTTCCTTGGGTTTATATAACAAAGTCAGGAGACTACATAGTTTTCAAATGTCAATGAGTATGTGAGAGAAAATATGTGTTTTACCAGAGGGTCTCAGTGAGTCAGACAACAGTGAATACCCAAAGCTAACAGAGAAATATTTTTTTAATATTTATGTTGCCATGTAGTAATGTTATTTAATTCAGCATTGTTCAGAACAAAACAACAATGAAAAATATCTTGCTATCTAATAGCTAGTTTTTCCTATCCTTACAATAAAGTGTTTAAGAAAAAAAGAAAAAAAAACCCACAAGCATCTCAAATAGCCTCTGCTTTGCTGCAAAAATAGACTGTGATGACAGTAACTCTTCCAATCAATTATGCAGCATGGTTTTAAGTGAAGAAAAATTTCAACATACGTATCGCTTCAAAATATATACCGCATATATCTGTATGTATAAACTGCGTAAAGGGCTACGAAGAATATATTTTGCCACACCAAAGCTCTCACTGTTAAATTGATTGCAGCAAAACTATAATTTCTTTTGCTGAAACACCCAAGCAATATGAATCTTACTGGGATTATTTCGACTCAGTAGTGTGTATATACATCTATATATGTATGGATATAAACAGGGCTTCTACAAATTCTCTTCGGTAGGCTCAGCAGCAACTACTCTTCTCTAAAATATTGCACTGAAATTCTTTCCTGTAAAAGTGATGATAGTAAGCAAACATACTTCATATTTTACAATCTTCACAGGTAGATTCTGAAACTGTTCCAACTAGAAGGTCATTTGGTATTGTTCACACCTTTTAGATATATTCGGGTTCACTAATAGTCTTCTATAAGAGCATCCTTTAAAAAAACTGATCTGCCACATTAGCCACAGCAATGTAACTTGGACATATTTATATATGTGTGTATACATTTCATATATATAGATTGTTTGGCTGAAATTTGGAATGAGTCTGTAAGATGAAAGAACTGATCTGTCAGAGAGCAACAGATTGCAGCTATAGACTGCCAACAAGCCACAAGCAACAGTAGGTAATGACTAATTGTAACAGGAATGAGGGAATGAAGAGTGGGAGAGAAAAGGTAACTGAAAAATGACCCTTCCCCAAATGAAATCAAATGTTCTTCTGTCACCTTCACTCTTCTCAATGGTTCCTAGTGATGCTCATCAACTTGACAATTTCTAAGAGATTTGCATATTCCCCACCGTAGGTTGTCTGTTCTATTGCTTTAATGCTGTTAATACTATTCTATGAGGTATTTTCAAGGTTTCTTGATGAATTCTTATTTTAATACAATCTTTGGAGCATCACAATGTAAGACAGGAAACCTTAACCATATTTTCTAGTTTGTGATAATGAACATACAATATGCAATCTTAAAAAAAGGAGGAGATATTTTTATAAAGATTTCCATGGTTTAGGAAGCAGCATGGGCAAAAACAATCATATCTACCTCACTTATTGATTAGCATATTGCAATTTTTAATTACCTATTCAATCTTACTTCCTTGGATTTTCACAAAATACTTTTTCCTAATTATCAATATACACAAATTTATAACTGAAAGTTAACCTTCTAAAAGTTTAATCTATGAAATTACCCAGCATTTGAAGTTCTTAAAGAAATTAAACTTTGCACTAAGGTATAAATACTTTGGGGACTTTCCATAAGTTTTGCTTCACTCGAGTAAAATTCAAAAAGGTCTTCTGTGTAATGGAAACAAGGATTCCATGGCTCCCTGTAATTGTAGAAATCAAAAGCATATTTTACATATAAAATACATATGTTAAAGATCACTTCTATTTTCTAAATTTATGTATTTAATTTCATCCTTTATAAGCTTTCCAAAATACTTATTCCAAATTTAAAATAATAATTGCAATTACCCCAGTCTTCAGGTGACACAATCCATTTTTTCTCACTAATATTTCCATTCATAAATTCTCTGTTCTACAAATATATTTGAACATCAGAATCCATGTCTATTTGATATTTATATAAGAAATTTTCTCCCTATTATTCACAGAAAAAAAAATGATGGAAGCTAGGGACTGCTCTCCTTTCTTAGACATTGATAGATGTCCCCCAAACTAATTTCTCAATAAACTCAATGCTCCCTCTGCTTGAAAAGAAAAGAGCAGTTCCAGGATGTCAAGTTCAAAAATTAGCATTAACGTGGAAACATGGAAAAGAGAAAGAATTATTTGCAGAAATAAGTTTCAGAACCAAATTAGATAGGAGGAAGATTAATAATAATGGTGAACAATGAACTATAGATCATTGAAGCAATACATACAAGGAAGGGAAAGAAGCTAAAAACCAATGAGATGGCATGAGACAACAGGAACTTAGTGAGAGAGAGCAGGAATCATAATATGAAGAAAAACTAAAAATCCTTAACAAAGATAGGAAAGCCCTTATCAGAAACCCATAAAGAGTTATTCTCAGCATAATTTTAAATAAAATATCTCTCTATTTTGCAAAAGGTTAAGGTTCCTCGATATTGATAAGTAGCCTACCATCAATCCTAGCTGATAGGGGCATAGATTTGGAATGTCTCATCTGTTTCCGAAGACGGTGTACTTATAATTGGCATACATCTACACACTTCTTTTGTTTTCAAGTATCAATATATTTTGTACAACAACAACAACAAAAAAAAACCCTCAACATCTTGATAATTGAAAGTCTGCTAAAGATATTTATATTTCTCATAAAACTGTTTGAACTTCCCCAAGGATGAGCTGTAGACAGCTTTGTGGTCCAGATTTCAACACAGGTACATCAATCTCCCATTATCACTTATATCCTTTACATCCAAACATGACACAAGGGTCTAGCCATTCGAGAGTGGTAATCCTCTCTGGCCAGAATTTATATTTCAGGTGATGACAGAGATATTGTGATCAGAAAATGCTAGTACAAAAAGCCAAGGTTGGTGCTACATATAGGACCCAACTCACTGGGTGTGACAGAATCACTGCCTGATGAAATTCCACCTCAAGTGGATTTATTCACTCATTTAACTGTCTCTTTATTCAATAAATATTATTCAATATTTATTTATTGAACATCTCCCCACCAGGTTCCAACTCCTATACAGTCCTGCAGTCTTGGTGTCTTAACATCACAATTTCACACATAATGGTGAAAATAACCCAATACACAACACTAATAATTGGGAAACTTGTATTCTCACCTCTTTACAGAGGCCTGTTCATAGCTATTTGTATGTTTAAGTAATTCCATGTGGATCCCATTGCTTATACATGGCTACTTTGCCGAGAGACTATAACATATGAGCTTACATAAAGCATTACTCTTTTAAAAATACGCCTGGATGTTTCACCTTAATGTGAATATGCAACCACTGAATCCTGCCACCAAAACAAAGTTTAATGTGAAAACGTTAGAATATTAGAAGTAGATGGAGTAAACACCTGCAAAAAGTGAAGTGAGACATGGGAAATGAGGGATGACATCCCCTCCCTCATAACTATATCCAGGGTTATTTCCTCTTGGGCATTGGATACATAAACCAAAACACTTCAGATCCTAGTGAGTTTTTTTTTTTACTTTCCCATGTTGCAAACTGAGATTTCCCATCATTTTATTTTGTAATTTGATTTCTAATCTTTTTCATCAACCGAAATGAAAAACTCCACTTTGTTTTCTCCAAATAACTCTAGTAGTGTTACCATTATGCAGACACAAGTTATTTAGTCTTCTGAATGTGAACTTTTTCCCATATTCTCTGGGTTCTTTATTATTACTTTGAGGTATTTTAATTAGAACCAAATATTCAATTATATATTGATTGAAAATCCTACATATGAGTATTTAGCATATAAACCTAATATACAATAAAAATACTATTCATACATACACCTGCCAAAAATGCTTTCCTTTTAAAATAAACTTAAAGCAATTCCTTTTAAATAAACATCATTATTCTCATGTATTTAAATAGATAAGTAACTACTTTCTATCCATAATAGACCAGCCATGAGCACAATTTGTGGCAGATTTTATCTAATAAACTCCAAAATAACAAGTACTTAGCAAAACCTGACTACATTAATTATATGACATAAAACTAAAATTAGCATTTTAGCTTTTTGTTTTCTAGTGGGCTTGTTTGTAAATGCTAAATAGTTGACTAAATAATTGTAAAAAAAAAAAAAATGACCATCCTTTGGAAGGTGCCAAAATATAATGAAACAAAATCTCAAATTTAATCACTACAGCCAATATTTGAGTTCTCCTTCAAGGCATATGGATTTAAACATGTTTATGACATAAGTAAGTGTTTCCTAGAAAAAATTATCCAGCCAAGCCCCACTCATTCCTTTTGATCATCTCAGAATCATAGCTGGTGAGTTCAAAGCACAGGGAAAAGTGGGTGCAGGCCTCCAGTTTTCTTCTGAGAACAACTCTCCCAGCATTCCTGGGTATTCTCTTACTAATCCAGAAGGGGCAATGGCTTTAAACCAAATTTTGCATGCACACAGCTCCTTCTAGTTTACATGGCAACATATCTGGCTTCTCCACTCCAAGGAGCTGTCCTTAGACACTGTGACCTCGGTTCCTGCAGGTGACAGTATGGCTTTCTGCTGATTTATTAAAAATCTCCCATTTTATGGCTCCTGTGAACTCTCTGGAGTGTGATCATGTGACCAGTATAATGACAATCTGTCTCGCTGCTAACATTTCTCTACTTTGGTTATTTGTTTGATAAAGTGAAGAGCTTCCCTTTTGTTGCCCTTCATCAGAGCTTAATGTCTTTACTTTGGGATCAATATACTTTATGAATAATTTTATTTCCTTCTATTTTTATGGTCTTTTCTCCTCATTATCATACTGAGTTTATTAGCTGGTGCTGTCAGTATCTTTACCCTGTCATATGTTCCTGAGGTACAGTAAATATCACTTGTGTTGTAATTAATATGCACACCCTCTGCAGTAATTAAAGTACAGACCTCTTCAACCAGCTGAGCTTCCTACACTAATTCCACCTTATCTTCATAATGAACTTATTGTAATCTGAAACTACTACTGAATATTGTTCAGTAAGGCTAGAAGAATGAAATCTAACGAGATGCAATAATATTTGTGAACATGTTAATATAAAAAATGAATTTAATTAGCCTAAATCTAATTAAATTTCCCATACAATTAAAAGCCCCCCTTCCTTCCATTTCTTAAAAACTAACAAGTGCCACATTACTGCCCTTTCAGTTATTCCTACAAGGAAGCAGACTGGACAAATGTTTTTTTCCCCATATGATACACACAGTGAGTCTCACAGGAGCCAGAAATTGGATAGTGACAGAGTAAGAAAATAACTGAGTTCCTTTGAGGAACTACCAACTGAAACAGAAAACTTAGTAGAGTTTGAACAAATGAGAAACTTGACCTTCTATAAATGGTTTGCCAAAATGATATGCAAATCAAAAACTATATTCTCAGAGTGCCTAATACTATATGTACATTACGACACACACTAAGGCACAGTCCCTGTCCCCCAAAAGCATATATTTCTTTGGGAAAGAGAGAGATTTTTATTATATATGTTTAAGGTATACAACATTATTTTTTAAATATACTCACATCACAATATAGCAACATGATATTTTGATACTCATAAAAATAGTGAAATTACTACAGTAAAGGAAATTAACATATTCATCATCTCCTATAGTTACCGTGTGTCTGTGTGTATGTGTGTGTTCACTTAAAATCTACTCTCGGTAAAGTTCCAGTTTGTAGTTTGTAATACAGTATTATTTAACAACAGTCTTCATTCAATCTGAACATTCAAACTCTAGATTTATTTATCCTTTTGTCCTACATAACTGCAATTTGACCTACATCTCCTCATTTCCCACCTCAACTCCACAAGGGTAACTACAGTTCTACTCTCTGTTTTTATGTGTTTGACTTTCCCCTGCTAGATTTCATATATAAGTGAAATTATGCAGTATTTTTCTTTCTGTGTCTTAGCATAATGGAAGAGCTTGTATTTTGATGAAAGAAAAACATATTTAAATTCAGTAAATATTTATTGGGCATCATCTAGAAATAATACAGACAATGGATGTCATAGAATTTCTAAGCAGAATGAAAAAGGAAAAGTCCAGGATGGAGCTCATCTCATGATAGTCAGGGAAAGAACATGTCAAACAGTCCACAAACTGGTGCAGCACATATTCAGTATCCCTAGAGTAGCAGGTCTGTGTAAGTTAGGAATAAAATTGTTCCCTATGATACAAAGGACTAAATTAAGATACATAAATGGCAGAAAAGAAGAACATGGTGAGGAATTGCATGTACTTTCAAGATAATATGCATGTTTTCAGGAAACATTTCAACAGGAAAGTCAGTCTGACTTGCTGACTTACAACAGGCAAACAGCTGGCAAAGGAGCCTAAAAATTTGGTGAGGGAGAGATATTACCACAAAGGAGCCAGTAAAGGGGATGATTTTAAGGTAGAAAGAGGTTACCAGTAGGGTAGAGCCCTGCTTTTTAATTATTCACAGCAATGGCTTGGGTCTTGGAAAGGAAACATTTCCAAGATTGTAGATTAGACTAAATTATCAGGCAGCACAGCCCAGATCTCTCTCTCTCGCTCTCTCTCTCTCTCTCTCTCTCTCTCTCTCTCTCTCTCTTTCTACCCCCCCCCTTCACACACACACACACACACACACTATCTTGAGAACTGATTTCACATCTATTCCCACAGTTTTTTGTTTTGTTTTGTTTGTTGTTGTTGTTGTTTGCTTTATAACCACCCTTATTTATAGGAAATGAGATTTATACAATATGTTACCTGATGAACTTGGAATTTGGAAGGAAGCAAGCATATGAGGTCAACCTTGCAGTAACAGAATTCAAATTCCATAATTCCTGGTACCTGCCTGGCACCCTCAGAGAAATGACGGATTGGTTCTCCAAGAAAACGAATATCTCATCCATTACTGGGCTTGATAGGAACATAATTGGGAAAGAAGAACGACTCATTCAGAGTGGTATCCATGCTGTTTCCCCATAAAATGATCAGTGGTCTTCTTTCTAGATGAAATATCCTTTAGCAACCTTGCCTACCCATGCCCCAGCCACAACTGCCAACACCAGAAAATGATTATCTTACTGTCCTGTCCCTTATTTCTTCTTAAGCCTCTAATTACAGTTTTCACTTTTATTAATCTATTATATATGTAGAAGTTTTAAAACTAGAATCATCTCCTGCCATTTTCTCATATAATAAAATAAAAATTAAATTAAATGGCAGTTGCTGCCACCAGAAGGCACATGAAAACTAAGTAAAACCTTGAAATAGTCTATGAAGTTATCTTAAAAAACAAACTTAGGTCTCTTCCTAATATTGAGCTTTAGCAACAAAAATAAGTAATGTGTTGGGATATATTGCTAGAGCTGTACATTACAATCAAAAGAACTAAAGGAAAGATTCTCTAGCAAAGTGCTCATTATGTTTGAAGGATGATTTATATATATATATATATATATATATATACTTTTATAGATGCTTTTCCTATTAAGTTGGTCTATGTCCTGATAAACCCATCCTAAGTTGAAAATATCATAAGTTAAAAATGCCACTTCCCCATATGATCATAGAATATGGACCCACATATCACTAAACTGGGAATATCAAAATTCAAAATCCAAAGTATTGTTTATATTAAATGCGTGTCATTTTCCCACCATCACAAATTAGAAAAACCATAAGTGGGAACCATCGTAAATTGGGATTGTCTGTATTTCAAAAAAGCATCAGGGAGAAAACTGAATGTTAACAATACCAAAGATAAATTTCAAATAAAATATAGACTGTTTTGCCACTCAAGAAATAAAATGAAATCAAGCCAGGCATTCCTGTATTCCTAGTACCTGAGAGGCTAAGATAGAAGGATCACAGGTTGAAGGCTATCCTCAGCAACTTAGTGACATCTTGTTTCAAAATAAAACATAGAAAAAGGGCTGCAGGTGCATCTCAAAGGTAGAATGCTCTTGGGCTCAATCCTCAGTATCAAAAAGAAAAGAAACAAACTAAATCAAATATTTTCACATATCTGATGGAGAATAGGATTTTTAAAAATAATTTTATTGGTGCATTGTAATTATACAACATAGTAAGACTCAAAGTGATACATTTATATATGCACACATCACTTAATATACTTCCCTCCAGATCCCACCCACTCTCTGCCTCCTCCCTCTCCAGACATGTTAGTGAGTTTAGTAGTAACACCTTTATATATGAACACAACATTACTGGATCTGTTTCCTTCCTCAAGCCTCCTTTCTCCCCTTTCCTTCTTTCCCAATTCCTCCATCCCCTTCCACTATTCTACTCAGTGTCCATCAGGACCATCAAAAGGCAATCTACCCGAAGGAAATCTGATAGAAATGAGTAGAGATCCTAAAAAGTACACTACTATACTAAAATTCCCCTTTAATGAAGTTTGGTTAAACTTGGCCACTAAAATCATTGAACCCACAATGTTAGCTTGTTTACAGTGAAGTCAGGCATGATAAACTGTTGGGTTTGTGTGTGTTTGTATATATGAGAAAGCAAAAAATTGAGCTCAGAATATTAAGTAAAGTGAGATTTCCTTTAGTATACTTTTCCAATATATTATCTGAAAATGTAATCCACTTGTCTTAATTAGCATTTGTGCACCCTTATGCTTTGTGTTTCATTCATTTCAGGAACTAACCCTATTACAAAAGCATAGTCTTCAAAGGTCAGAAAAAGTTCTAAAAATTAGCATCAGTGTTTCTCATGAACCTGTCTGCATCATTTTTGAAGGCTTACTTCAGAGTAAACATTTTGTGACTTTATTTTGCATATTTGGAATCGTTTGAAAGTAATAATAGTATATTTGCTATTTCATGAATGTAAAATTACAATAATATTTGGAATTCACTGGACATTCTCTTGGAAAGCAGGTATACTTTTATTGCTCAGTGAGGAAGTTAGTGACAAAGTCTAGAAACATATCCAGAAGGCAGATCTTAACTCTACAAATTATTTTAATACCTGTGGTTTGAGGGTTGGCCAATTTCAAATCCCTATTTGGTGATATACTCTTGATTGAATAGCAGTTTTTCAGTAGACTGTATTCATAACTGAAATGTCATTTTAAAAAGTTTCACCATGAGACTCATGATGCCTTCTCCAGCCCAAAGTTGACAACTAAATGATAAATGAGATAGAAATAGAAGTAGAACATTCCAGGATGCATACATGAAATAAATTCTTGAAGGAAAACATTAATGAGGCAAAGGAAATTTTAAATTAAACTTAAAAATAGGGTGGTGCACACTTGTAATCCCAGCATTCGGGAGGCTGAGACTGGAGGATCTGGGTTCACGGCCAGCTTCAACTACCTAGTGAGGCACTCCACAACTTAGTGAGACCCTGTTTCAAAATAAAACAATAAAAAAATAGGGCTGGGGGTACAGCCTGGAGGTAGAATGCCCCTGAGTTCAATCCCCAGTACCGCAAAAAATAAATAAATAAATAAATTTTAAAATAGAAAAGCTAAGATATTCTAATTCTGCTGTACATTTGTGTGTCACTTGTATATATTTTCACTATAAATAATGTATCCTTTAATTATTTAATACTTTGTTATATACAATACACAAATAGCAACACTTACCCTATCTTCTTTATAGAATTATTAAGATGAGTTTGATAATGCATACAAACACTTTAATCTACTAAACGTTAGAATAATCATAATTTCCTTCCACAATTATCACTTTCCTTCAATTAGAAAGCCTTAATTCTATTATCACATGTAAAAGAAAATCCAAGAACTCCAGTTTGCTTTCCTTTATTTTCCAGCTTACTTAATGGGATTCCAAAATTAAATTTTAATAGTTTGCAAAACTCCTCTCTGAGATTAACATAGGAGTGATTGAAGGCATTATACCTGCTCAGTTGCTATTTAATGAGAATAACTTTGAAATTGGTAGATATAACAATATTGGTTAAATCTTGGTATCTTGGTTATTTTGTTGGTATGAACTAATAGTTGCCTTATAATACAAATAGCTCAAGTAGAATCAATCTTGTCTAATAAAAAGTTGACTATTAAAAATCTGACTTTTAATATTTTCTTTTTTACATACCATGATTTCCTCTAATTTTCTCCATACCTGGCTTCTGTTTCAAGTAAAGGATATGTGGAACTGTTCACTGAGTGTCCATCATGTTTGAATGTGGCTTCTTCATCACATATTGTGTTAAGAAATTAAATAGTTAAGGACTAGAATAACTATCACCCATGCACATTTGGCATTAAGACAGTCCTAAAGGATGAGACAAAGCAAATATTTTAATTTTAATTCTATTGTACATGATTCTCTATGTTCAGTTTTGTGTATACCCAGGAATGTTGTTGAAGCCCTTGGAAAATAAATCAGATACTTCTTTTTTAAGCCAGAATATTGTGGGGCTTATGTTTAAATTCCAAGTGATAAGGCTTCCCATGTATCTTTAAAAAAAATACTGAAAAACTTCTCTGGGCCTCAGACAGAAAATATAAGTTGTGAACTTATTTAATGGCTATGCCTTCCAGAGTAGAACAAATGAAAAGAGTTACTGAAGAACTAAAACAAAGCAAGAGACACCACAGAAAAAGAGAAAAATACTTTTCCCCAGGTCTGGATCCAGCAGCTCAGAACACATGATGGAGATGAATGAACCAAAATGGTATTTGCAGCCAAGCAGATAGATTCTGAGTTATTACTTCCTGAGATGCTACAAGGTATTTATAAAAACAAAAGAACCTCTTGAAAATAAAATCAGCACCCAGTTTCTCAGCAACAAACAACATTCAGACTCTACTGTCGATATTATATCTTAAACATTAGTGCATGTTTAAACATCTTAATCATGCTTTGAAGAAAAATTTGTGTTTTATTTATCAGCTGTGTCTACATTCAGATGGTATCTTCAGAACGTTATTTCTTTTCCCTGTATCAACAATAATAAATATAAACATGGAAAAATATTTTCTTTTCAGCATGCTCTCTCCTCCCAAAACTCTAATTAAATAATAGATTATGAAAGATTTTAAGTTTTAAGGAGGCATTTAATTTTAAGAAAGAAAATATTAAGCTAGGCATGGTGGCACAATATTGTAATACCAGTACTTGAGAAGACTGAGAGAGGAGTATTTCAGTTTCAAGGCCAGCCTAAGCAACCCAGCAAGACCCTAAGCAACTTGGTGAGACCCTGGTTCAAAATTTAAAAATACAAAAGGTCTTAGGCAGGGGGGGGGGGTTACTTGGAAGTAAAATGTCCCTGGGTTTAACCTCCAATACAGAAAGAAAGAGAGAAGAGAGAAGAGAGAAGAGAGGAGAGAGGAGAGAGGAGAGAGGAGAGAGAGAGAGAGAGAGAGAGAGAAAGGAACTAAGGAAATATTAGAAGTAAGTTCTTTCATGAATCAACTTTCTATTATCCAAAGAATATCATGGAGTCTAGTTTGAAAATATAATCTTTCACCTTTATTATTTAAAAAATAATAATCTGCATATAGTGTTTGACATTTACCTCTGTGAGTTGCAAAATCCAGAAATCATGAACCATTTCCAAAGCATCTATATGTTCACATTTTCCACTGAATAGCTTCAAGGTGATATGAGCAGAAGACAATTACCACCTTGCTTTTAGTCATTAGGAATGCTGTACTTTATACTATTGGCTTTTTTATATTTCTTCTCTCTCGGTACATGTATATCCAAAGTGAAAGCAAAGTTATCAATTATCTTGCTCTGTTGCACCAATCAGTATTATATGAGCCTGAAATATTCCATATATCTCACAAAGCTCTTTGAACAAAGATTATTTGCATGAAACCTAAAACAGAATCTGTCTGGTTGTAACCCTTATGCAACTTTTTACTAGTAAAATCTGAGACGAATTATTTGTCAAAAGAAACATTGCCTTCTAAACCATCTTTCAAGGCAACTCCTTAACTAGTGAAAAGTTATGTAAATTACAGATGTGTTAAGCTTTTGTCTTGATTTACTTTTGAGAATTGTGTGATGGTGTGTATGTGTGAAGGGTGTGTGTGATTGTGTGTGTATATGTGTTTGTTTCAATTTGATTCTTTGGTTTATTCTTTGGTCGTTGTTGTAGTTATATAATACAGAACAGTAAATCTGATAGATTAATTTTTTGCCATGATTCTGACCTAATTAGAGAGGTTGATTATTTGCAGATACATATCACACAATCATATGGACATAAATGGAGATTTTACATAGTAAGAGGTAAAAATTTAGGAGAAACACAGTACAAAACCGAGTAGAAATTAAGAGGTTCATAAATAATCTACACTGACTTCTAATTCCAAATTCACTCAAAAGTTATTTTTAAATTTCATGACACATTCTGTTTTTTAAAAAGGCAAAAAGGAAAGCAAGAACCTTACATTACATGAGTTAAAAACTAACATTGAATTCAGTCTGGCAAATTTAATTTCCAGAAGTGGTCACAAAAATATCTCTCTCCCACATGTCCTTCTTAAATAAGACTTCTTAATGTTGACTCTACTTCCATGAAGATATGAAGTTTATATCTCGTCCCAAAATGCACATACATGTTGGGAAACATCATTGTATTGACTAATGGGTTATGGCAAAAGTGATGCTATTGACTTCTGTGGCTAGGTCATTCAAGGCCACAAAGCTTAAATAAAGTACTTGTTCTTAAAGGTTTCCAAGAAGTCTGACTGTCTTGAGGCCACCGTGCTGTAGGGAGCCTAACCTCACGAAAAGGGGAGAACACACGAAGAGGCCTTGAGACTAAAAAGGAGATTCTTGTCAGCCTCTGCTGCTTAGTCTCCCATTTCTAGGTGTAGTGCTAGTTCTGACAATCACCTGGCTGCCCTTCCATGAAACACCAGCATTTATAACCACCCAGTTGAGACCCTTCTTAAATTCCAACCCAGCAGAAACCATGAAAAATAATAAAGCAATAATTATGTTAACCATACAGTTCTGGAAAACTAGTTTACTTATAGATAATTCATAAATCTGTTAAACAAATGTTGATTGAATGCTCATTGTGTGCTGGGCAATATACTGAGTACTGAATCCAATAGAGAATTTTTCCCTGAAAAGAGTTTAATTAATCTCTTTTTCTTTTATGATTCCATGGCTCTGCAGACAGGTAATATAGAACTTACTTCTTTTGTCCATCTTGTCTGGGTTGTATGCATGTTTAATTATAAATTTATAAATTCAAGATCTGAGTCTTAGCTAATTTTCTTTCTCTATGTAATATCTATTGTGTACTATATATTTACAGATTGATATGTTAACACCCATCTGGATAAGGAAATTCAATGAAACAAAATCATATGTTTATCCCCATGATATGAATTAAATTAATACAGTTTTTAGTACATGGTTTCTTTAAAATAGCCAAAGTTCTTAATTGAAGAAAATGAGGTACTTTTTATATTTGAATATGAGATCATTGCTATTAAGCTACTTATTGTTGCAGTCAAAGGAGAAAGGAAAAATGAATCTTTCAAATACCCTAATCATTAGTAAATAAAACATTAGTTACTAAAACAACCACATCTTAAAATAGTTTTCTTTTTCAAATAGTCTGTTGCTACAGTTAGTGATGATTTTGTTCTAACTGTAGCTTTAAAATGAAATGGGTCCTAGATATGATAAAAACTGGTGTTCGTTACATTCTTCCTTCCTACCACTAGTCTATGCTGTTGCACCAAGTACTGAATGCTCATTCAGTGTCCACGGACGGGCATGTTGAAAAGATCATATTTATCTAAGAATTTTACCTCGGATGGAAAAAAGCCAAATTTCTAATTCTTTCCTCAAATTAGAAGCAGACAATTTAAAAATAATTCTGTTCACAAAAACATATTTTGGTTTATATATTAAGTTTAAAAACTTATGTTAATTTGGAAAAGAAAATTCAGGAAAATGTTTTATGGGGGGGAGGGAGCCTCCCTTTCTAATTTTGAATGTATACTTCTCATCCAATCCCCACAATTACACATTCTTAAAATTCTAAGTTTTTGTTAATTCCTCCTGGTCTTCTGTCCTACATTAATCTGCATTTAATGAGTCTCCAAATCTTAAGAATTCTACCTCAGCACTATTTTCCCTACCTAACCAATTTCCCCCTCCCCCTTTTATTAGTATGGATTGGAATCTCTAGTCTAGGAATTGAATAACAGTACAGGCACACATTTATTGGGTCTTATCTATGTGACACTTTGTGCTAAGGGATTCACTTGTGTTTTCTATTTAAAACTCACACTAACATGATAAAATAGATTCTAAAATTATTCTTATTTTATAGAGATGAGGAAACCCATGGAATAGTTGTCAAACTTACCCAAGGTCATAGTTAATGGTAGAACCGATATGCAAACTAGACAATGTGATTTTAGAGCCCAGTATTCTATTCTACTTCTCTAATTTGTAGTTGGAAGAGACTTTAAAATCTTCACTATTCCTGTTTGATGCTCCATTCTCCTTTAATTTTCCTGCAAATCTTCACCTGCATATGTTGAAACATCTCCAGTGACTATCTTAGTAGTCTTCTATCTCTCAACTCCAGTTTACCCTATGCCCTGCTACTTTGTTTTCAAAACCTGTTTGCCATCATCTTTCCTCAGCTCAAATAACTAACATTTCTAAATGGAGCACCTACAACCACTTCAAACATCCTAAACTTCCCCCAAACCTAGCTATTTACACTATCAAATTCACAACTTATAATCAGATTCCTACATCTGTGATTGTACTCATGGGGATAATATGTAGTTCCTCTGCCCTGGAACATTCTCCTCACTAACCCATATTCTTTTTGTCCTTCAAGAGCCAAGTCATAGAGCTTTTCTTCCAATAATCCTTCTTGTTCCATTCAGGTAGGTATGATCTCGCCACCTCTTGGAGATTGTCTGGAGATCTTTTTCTGTGCTATTCCTCTTGGAGCAGGGAGATCAGGACGAAAAATGGCTAGCAGAGTCAGAACATGATAATCCAAGTACAGAATACTATTTTATCAATATAGACTCTGAAAAACTGTCTATCCCTGGGTAACATGAAAATGAGGACCATAAGGATTCACAAGATGGTGCCAAGAGCATTTCAAGGAATGTCTGAGAATCAAATCTCAGGAAGACTCCAAAATCAGAAATCAGTAGTCAGGGGTCAGAGGACCAGAGAATGGAGTCATATATTGTATGTAGTTTCATCATGAAAACTTCTAGTTTTTATTGGGATGAACACATGTTTGGCAGTACTTCAAAGATGCCGCATGCTTAAAATTGACACAACTTTTACCACATATTATTTTATATGATATGATAGAATTATACATAAGACAAAATTCAACAGTCAGTAGCTGGGACTTAATATGCTCTCGACTAATCTGTAAGTTTTCTAAGGATAGTTACAATTTTGTCTGAGTATCCCTCTAAGAAATTTGCAGTGTGTTAACAACAAAACATGATCAAGAAATATTTGATGAATGTGTGCATGCACGTATGGATAGATAGATGAGAGCATTAGAAACAAAAATTTAGTTTCATTATTTCTGAATATATAACCAATTCTTCAAAACTGACTGAATTCAAATGACTGGCTGGTAATAAAACCTTTAGAAGCTTTCATAATGCTATATTGTTATGAATTCTCCTAAATGCTTTTCAAACTGCATTTAATAGGTTTTTAGTTAATTGAACCGAATATTTGGTTGAAATAAAAAACGAACAGTTTTCAAAGTAGTTTTTGATGAAGTTGTAACTTGAAGTTTGTTACATAAATTGATTTGGTTTTGTATGGCACAAAACATTTAACTATCACATTAAAACTATCACATGCCCAACATTTTAGAATCATTTTGTTATTTACAAATATAAAATACCCAGCTATTATTATAAGCTGAAATGCCAAGGTTAAACTGAAAGTTATCAGAGGTCCTCTTTTGGTTGCAAAGAGAAAGAATTCTGTGTACATTCTTTCACTATGATTTGTAGCAATTTGCACTTGTGAGGAAAATATCCAATAGAAAAAGAAGCTAGGAGTGTGTGTGTGTGTGTGTGTGTGTGTGTGTGTGTGTGTGTGTGTTCTTAAAAGAAGAAAGCATATGATCTTAAATAGTACTGAAAAGAACCATAGGCAGTGAGTTAGTTCATGATGAAAAAAAAAGATTAAGATCCTAAACTGAAATATTTGAGAAATAATTTGTCTTTGATAAAATTTACTGTGAAGTGGAAAATTCATTTTTAATCATGAAATATATTTTTCTCTTGATATTTTATCTTTGTTTTAATTTGCTATTTAGCAGTGCCCTGAAATATTAATAATTTGTTTAATAAATTCCTTCTAACTCTTAATAGATTTTTAATGAACAAATCTATCTTAGAGATCTGTGTGAGAAGTGCTATTGCACACTTTCAGAAAGTGTTAAATTATTGACCTGCTGAACAGTTTCATTTGGGGGCTTGCCATTGTCTATGTTCAGCTCTTCTTAGAAGCTGTGTGAAATGTAAAAAGTATTGATCCTATAAGCTATAATAACAGGTATTTTAGGAATTTGAAGGGAAAATGTTTCATCCACAAACTCTACTTACAAAAAATATAGAGTTTTACTCCAGATTAAAATGACAAATCACTTCTAATTAGCATAAGAAGTAAAATAAGCCCCTCCTATTTAAAACCTTACATAAGAATGGGAAAAAATGTTAGTCCTATGGAGACACTACCATTAGTCTATTTTCTACAAAACATCCCTCTGCTATTTCTACAGAATTGCTTAAATGTCACATAAATCTCTTCCTCCATGCCAATTTTCAGCACATAGGAAGATCAGTTCTGGATTTGACAGAGTTGAGGTATATTCCATACGAATGACCGGGATGCTGACTCCTGTAGTGTCCTCTCTCCTAGAGCATGACACCAACACATAATGCTCAGTTTGGGATACGGGTGAATTTGTAGAGAAAT
>PVLC010013574.1:0-41318 GCA_004027655.1 Graphiurus murinus | reverse complement strand
AACCAATCAACATATTTTGGATTCTCCCAAAATAAGATAAGTAACAGTTTATTCTCTTGGACATTATATGAAAGAAACTAACTTGATTTAATAAGAAAGGGAGATCATATCAGCAGAAAGGGAGATCATACCAGCAGAAAACGGTTGGATCCAAAGACAGGCTGGCTGTTTTATTTGGGAAGATGATTTACTTTATTAATTCTTCCTTTCCACAACTTCATAGTGGAGGAACTACTTTTCATCCTGCTTTGTCCAAAAGGTTGACTTTTTAAAAGAGGAAAACACACTAATGTGAAAGAATTTTAAAGCTACACGTGAATTTTTGCTCTCAGCGATGGTGGTTAGACAAACCTCAAGGCAAGAATAATGAAGCAAGCTAAATAAAATATTTTTTAAAAATCTATTTGAAGACATCAGAGAGTTACCAAGGAAGCAAAGGCTTCAGCAACCAAGAACCAGGAAAGAAACCCTATCAAAGCCAACCTGCTGCTGGATGCCTCTGCTTTCCCTCAGGAGCTGACGCTCAGAAGCTGAATGAAGCTCCTGGCCATTCACAGAGCCGAGGGGCCAGCAGTCAGCATCCAGGATCTGTCAAGGAAGAGGCGTCCTAGTACAAACCCCCTGACTGAATGCGAGACCCTTAATGTGCTAAAGGAGCCCTCCGGAAGCCAGGCTCCGAATCAACTTTATACATAATTATATTAGAGTGATCTCTTTGGAATCTCAGATGCCTGTCAGAACAAAAGAAGATCTGCTTTTGGAAGGAAACAGCATTTGAAGCTTCAGATTCTAATACCTTTTATACATGATGCTTGATAATGGCAAGCAAAAACCACAAGATGAAAGCAGAAAAGGCAAGGCAAAGAAATTCACAAGGTATCTGAATAATGGAGTTATGAGACAAATATCAGGAAAAATACTTCCGACTTAATTAGAAGACTAAAGATATAATTCACTTGAAAAGCAAATGACTTTGCACTTGATCCACTTAAAAGGTTCAATGATTTGTGTACATCAATCTTGAATGCTTTTTGAAACATTAAATTCGATATTATAAAAAGCTCAATGAAAACAATGTCGAAGTTTTAAGAGTTATGATCAGATTGGGAAGGATTGAATAGAAAACTCTGGGAGATTTCTTCTTCCATTGATGTCATAATTGTTTAGATTTATAGACATAAGTGGATTTTTTTTGGACACAGAAAGTACCAATTTTATTCCAAACTGCAATCATTTGTCCTATGTAACTTTCTGTTTAAATTATACATGGAACAGCATATTCCAGTTTGAGTTTGACTATGTTTAACTTTTTATAAGCATCATAGAATAGACCTTTTGCTAATAAAATACAACCAGTTTGACTATAATGGGCTAACATGATTATCTCTTCATCAATTGCTCCATTAGTTCATTCATTAGATACTATTAAAGAAATCATTAGACAAGGAATGAATTCTTATCATCACAACTAAATGAATTTTAGTTTGACCTAAATACAGGAAAAAGATATGATATTATGATTTGTTTTAACTCTGAAGGGAAAAAAAACAGTAGATTGGATAATAAGGCAGTATATATTTTCAGTGTGATACAATTTAGAGATAACTGTAGAAATAAGTAACTTAATAGAGAGGCCAGATTCATCTTAGCTATGTCAATGATGTGAATAATATTCAGGAAAAAATTCTGTCTTTTAAAACCACTAAGAGTTTGTAGCATGGGTGAGTGCTTTACTGGCTGTCTGCCATTTTCTAGATGTCTTCTGTTAAATCTGAGTATTTCGTCTATCTCTTCAAGTAAAATTTATCAAAAGCATTCAGTTTTCTCTTTTTTTCCTAGAGTTTAATTAAATTCAACTGCAAATTTTTTTCACAAAAGAAAACTTAGAAAAAATGTACATAGAGACTCTTGATTCCACATTAATTCAAACAAACAGAGGTGAGTAGGTAAATAGTTACTGCTATTGATAGATGACAGCCTCCGTGTGGCATTCCTATCTGCAATTATTAATAATGAAAGAACATAAAATTTCTCTCTAATTAGCAGAAAAATGTGCAAGATTTTCTTACAGAGACCTTGTGGCTCTAAAGCCACCAGAATCTGTCTATAAACTAACTCTATTCATGTACATAAATAAGGAATATGTTCATGAAAAAGAGTCCGTTAAGCCGGGTATGATGATATACACCTGAAACCCCTGTACTTGGGAGGCTGAGACCGAAGGATTTCAGATTCAAGGACAGCCTCAGAAATGTAGCAAGAATCTCAGCAACCTAGTACTACCTTGGTTCCAAACAAAAAATAAAAAGGGACTTGGCATATAGCTCAGAGGTAGAACACCCTTGAGTTAAATTCCCAGTACCTCACACACAAATGAAGCAGCTACAGAGGTGTCGAAAATGAAGCCAAATTTTGGCAATACCCAAATAGGCTAGTCTAGAGAAATCTTGTCTAAACACATGGGAACATTATGGTTTTAGGACAAGATTATTTATACTTAGAGTGTATTTGAGTTGTCTAAGCTTTCTTAGCAGCAGAGAACAGTTTCAAATTTGTCCTAAAGTTCAGAGAAGTTACATAAACTACTCTAGGTTAGTTATGTGTCCTTTAGTAGTAGGGTCGGATTCAGAACTGTGAGTCTTACTACTACACAAACTGCCACCAGAAAGCCATGGACGCCCACTTCCTTTAGTGGACTCATTATTCTCAAAATAGGAAAATTGTCAACTCTAAAAAAAAAAATCTACCTGTTGTAAGGAAGTTTCAAAATACATATAAACAAATAGACATGTTAAAGATACATGTGGAGATATAATCAAGCTGGCCCCATTTCTTCCTTCCCACATAAAGATTCAAATCTTCACTGGGTAATGCTATTAACAGACAGAACTTTTGGGAAATAATATGAACACTTTGGGAAGCTTTTGAAGAGGCATCAATTTCAACTGGGCGGAATAAAGATGGGAAGAAAAATAACTTAGTTCCTTTGAGCTGCTATAACAAGACATCATTAACTGGGTGGCTTAAAAATGAAACACATTAATTTTTCACAACTGGGAGACTGAGATGTTCACGGTCAAGGCACCCAGCAGATTCAGTGTCTGGTATGGGCCGGCTTTACCACGGGCCCTTTCACGGAGTCCTTTACATGGAGGAAAGGGAGAGGGGTCTGTCTCAGGCCTCTTTCATAAGGGCACTAATCTCATTCATAAAGACGCTGCTATTGTAACTAATCACACACAGAGTCCCTACTGCCAATTGCCATAATCTTGGGGGTTAGGGTTTCAATATATGAATTTGAGGCAATGCAAATGTTCAGGTGATAGTAGGAGGGGAGATGTGTTTCTCTCTCAACACAATCAAAACCAATTTCATTTGATACCTCTCTCCTCAAAATCCATTCATTGCAGCAGTTTCTCATCCATTTACTCATACTGCAAATATACTTTATAGAGCACTTACTATGATCCAGGCACTGGGCCTCTCTTCTGCCTTTCCCTTATGCCACAGCCCAATTCTTTCCTTCAGTGCACAGCTGATTAACATTTGTAATACATACCTATTCTATTTATCCATTCTTTGTTGGTGACCCTGATGAGCCCAGCAAAAGGTTTCCAAGCACCCCCTCATTGCAAACAGAATTCTCCTGAGTAGGTGGGGAAGGTGCAAAAACTATGGAGAACAAGCCCATTCAAGTCTATTATGTTATGCCAGATTTCAAGGCATCCTTCCTTTCTCCATTCTCACACCTCTGCTTTTAGTGATGATATATGAATGGACAACCAAATTTGGCAATGATTGGCAAAAACAACATATTTTAAACTGAAATATAGAACCCTTTATAGAGACTATTGAATAAAGTAGGGTTTAAAATAATCATTAGAAGAATATTGATTTTTTATGAATTTTTGGTTCATAATAGAGAACATTATTATGGTATATGCTTACATTTCTATGATTTTCCTCAAATCTTTTATCATAAAATGTTCTCATAAATCTTTCTACTTAGTTTAAATTTAATATGATTTTAGAAATTCTGTTTTAAGTAGATATTATAGTGTTTTAATAGATAATAATACATTTAATAAATATATTTAGTAGGTAATAGTATATAACTGGATATTATAGTGTTACTCCTTTTATTTACTATGCATCCCAAATATATTTTGAACACTATCTACTTTGTTAAGATTTATTTTAGGAAAATTTATTAACTAGTGAGATCTTTTATTATAAAAAATATCTTAGGAGAAATTTCCCTTCAATTATATTTTTTGGTGGCCTAAAGCAATCCTGTGGTTGGATTCCCAGGCCCAACTCACCTGTCAAACAGTTCTCCTCCTGTGACGAGCTCTAGGACCAGACTGATTTCTGCAGGGGTTTCAAATATTTCTTTAAGTTTTATCTGAGGAAGGATGCACATAAAAAAGAATATCACAAATTCTTTACTGTTAGTTTTCTTGAAAATCTAAAACTAGGTTAAAACAGCACACTTTGCAATAATATTGTGTTTGATCACTGTTAATAAAAGTCCCTCATTCTAGTACCACTCTCTCTCTAGGTTGTTGATTTTGTCAGCTACCACATCTTTTTCAAGGGTCCCATTGAATCTTGGCATTTTTCCTTTTCACAATTGAAAAATGACTGCCTTAGAAATATTTACTAAATTTTGCCAAAACATTTCAACTTTTGAACTTCCCTAGAATCAAAAACAAAAGCCATTCTTCCTAAACCAGTTGGAAGCATAATGCTTGCTAGAGATACAAAATGCCTCTTTTTCTTAGAAAGGAGGCACTTGGAATTAGGGGTCTGAGGTGGGGTAGGATCAGGTTAAAGTATATCTTCATATGTGTGTAGGGACACCCTTAACAACTAAACAGTTGCTGATGAGTGAAGGGGTCCTTGGAGAAAGAGTGGTGGTAGCTATCGACTGACCACAATTTCATCACATTTAGATAATGCAACACACTTTGGTGGTTTTTTTTTTCCCATATATCTGAGAATCTAATGTTAGGGACTTATTTACATTTGGAGAAAATTTCACATTGGCCTCTGTTTGGAATGAAAAGAGGTAGGTATATAAAAGTGGTAATTGAGCTTGGCATGGTGGCACATGCTTGTAATCCCAGTACTTAGGAGACCAAGACGGGAGGATCGCAGGTTCATGACCAGCCTAGTTACTTAATGAGGCCTTCCAAAACTTAGTGAGACCCTGTTTCAAAGTAAAGAATAAAAAATAGGGCTAAGTGTGCAGTTCCGAGGTAGAATGCCCCTGAGTTCAATTCCCAGTACAATAAATAAATAAATGTGGTAAATGAGAATGGTAAATTTTGTTAACTGCTTGCCCAAATCCCTTTCCCCTACTTTATTGCAAACAGAACCCTGATTTGGTTCAGGTAAGCAAGTCCACATTGAGGATCACAATGGATCTAAGCCATTTATGACCACTCTGTTCTCTGATCTACCAGCCTTCATGCAATTAAGGGTGATTTGGTGACCAGCCCTGGCCAATAAAATTTGAAGAGAATTCTGCTGCAGCAGTTTCTGGGAACACTTTTCTCATCTGACTCTGTTATTCTAAGCTTATTCCTTCTATGCGGACCTGAGGACTTTCGGAAACTGTGGAGCAACCACTTTAGGACCACAATGGAAAAGCATGAATGCAAAGGTCAATGCACTGAGGATGATGCAGCCAGGGATGGGTGGTGTCTGAGTCCTGGATGGTGTCAGGGAGGGCTGAACAGGATCTAGAGACTGTCTGCCTTCTGATTTCTTTTAAGAAAAACGTTTGCTGATTTGTAGCTAACTGCATAACTCAGATGCAAAGCTGTAAGCACATTGCCTTGAGCATTGCAGGTCTTTCCCTCTGACATCACAGCTTTCTCAAACAAGTAAGTAAAATGTATTTTTAAGTAGATGACTTAATTCACAAATACATACCATGGCTTTGAAAACAATTTTGTTCTGTTTTACTTCATTGGTTCAAGAAAGCTTCTCACTAGATGTTTCCCCCAGAGGCTTTGTTTGACTTCGCCTAAAGCAGAGCTTCTGGGGACAGATATAGTCTCCATTCAAGTATCTCATTTATTTGCATCTTCACATTGTTTCGGAAGCCATTACTCTCTCAAAGGAGACTGAAATGACTTTGGAAAGCAATGCATTTTCATTACAAGCCTTGTCTGCAGTGGCATATTAATAAGATGGGCACACAAAAGAGGGAGAAAGCTGGTGCTTTATTAGAACAGAACAAAATGCTCCCAAGTTTCATCCTTTTATGCATGGAAATAAAGGTGGTATATATTGCTAATCTATCCATTTTAGAACTGACTGAATAAATTAATAAAGTTTATTCAACCAAAGATGGAAAATGTGGTGAGATGAAGACAAGAATGAAGCCACAGCAGCTCCAGAATCGGAAGAATCCTCTTCTCATTGTCAACACGGACAGTGAAGGACAGCAATTCCATGCTACAGCTTTGCAAATTATGTGAAACAGTAGGTTAAAAGCCACTTACGATGTTTGGATGTGAGAGGCGCAGAAGAACTCCTATCTCAGTTCTTACGATTTTTTTGTCCACCTAAAAGGCAAAATAAAAGAGATAAACCGAAAGAAACTCCCACCTCAGAAAAAGTCTTCATTGTAGCAGAGATCAGAAATAGTGTTAAACACCTGGGTGAATCAGAAAATCAGGAGAAGCTCATTCTTTTTTCTTATCTCCTTCCTGCCTTTCCTTTTCAGATGCATGCCCTACCCCTCTACTGCAGATATAGAGTCAGTAACTAAGAGGGACAGCAACCTGTTAGACCTCATTTAGGGCATCTTCCCTCCTCTCAACAGTCATCATCATCAGTATTATCACTACGGCACAGTTCATCTCAACATATCCCTCCTCCTTCTCTTCCTTTCTTTGATGGAAGTCTCTGTTTCAAGCCTGATGGAATTGTTGATCACTTTGCCTGCCTTCCTCACATGGAGGTGGCACATAATTTAGCCTGATCCACAGAGAATCCTGTTCCCTGGCCATGGCGAGAAAATCAAGGGTATCCAGCAAAACCCAAGTCATTCTAGAGAGTCATATCCAGAAGTCATGCTCAAGTAGAAAAAAAGAGGTATTCTCTTTCTCTCTGAAATAATGAGTAAAAGAAGATAGACTCTGCTGCCATCAGTGACCATTTTTTATAGCATATGGCGACCACTTCACTGAAAATGAAGCCAACAAGGTAAAGAAATTTGCTGAGGTATAAAAGAATACTGTTGATGTAATTTAATTCCCTAGATGTGGTTATGCATAAATTAATTCATCCTTTGAATGTTGGAATTGTATGAGATACTAAATTTCCCTTGTCTGCTTGCTATCCAGATGTAATTTCTATTGTTGGTTGCCCAAATAATATATAGAGAATAACTGTACTTTTCTATACTTTTATTGGTGCAATATAATTATACATCATAATGAGATCCAAAGGGATACAAACACACATGCACACACCACTTGATGCCTTTCCCGCCATACATTGGCTCCCCCCTTCCCCTTCCTTCCTCTAGTTACATGTCAGTGATATTCGTAGCAAAAGATTATATGGACCACCTAACCTTATTTGAACTGTTCCCTTCCTCAGTCTTCATTTTTCCCTTCCCCATCTCCCTCTTCCAACCCCCTTCCTCTATTTTACCATTTGAAGTCCCTTTTGCCTCCTATTTTTGTTCTAGCTTCCACATATGAAAGAAAACATATGACCCTTGACTTTCTGGGACTGGTTGATCTCACTAAGCACAATATTCTCTAGTTCCATCCACCTTCCTGCAAATGACATAATTTTGTTCTTTTTTATGGCCGAGTAAAACTCCATTTTTTGTAATACCTGCATTTTTCTTATGGCCTGTGCCAGAATGAGAGCTGTCCAGAATCTTTCCACTGGCAGGGTTCATATGGTTTTAGAAATGAATCTAAAGAGGTTATTTGCAAATGACATCCCATCTGTAGGCATATCCAAGAACCTGCTTTAACTGAAGAATGGGTTCTACTCATTAAAAGTTACTTCTTCTTAGGAAGAAAAGGTGGGCTAGGAAGAAAAATGCAATCCCATTTCAATGATGATAACCAACCATGACTTTCAAGATGATGAGCAACAACACCTATTAAGTTAATTTGTATTCTCTAATAAAAACATTAACCAACAGGACACATTCCTTGAAAATAAGAAAGGAATGCTCAAAGGAGTTTTATAAAATTCGCATGTTATTTTCTTTAGTTGCAACATTAATATGTTATATTTTTTTCGGGCAAACATAGTTTTGCCAGATCCTAGAGTACTTTACTTAAAAAGATAAATTGGTCACATTTATAAATGCCTGTAGTTTTTTATAAGAATAAAAATGTTTATAAGAAGATTTTAAAGAACTCCCATTTAAGTTAAAGATTTTTCAAGAGTCTATTTCACCATCACACACAATAAAACATCAAATAATCATATAGTCATATTAAAGCCTCTTAAACTATAAAGAGTTTTTGGTCATTCATGCAGTCAATTAGGTGCCTTGGGGTATTTTAACATATTCATGCCAAAGAAAATCAGACTACTAAGATGAATTCACAATGCTACAAAACAAAAACATATTCTACTTATGTTAAATGGATGTCAGTCTGTGTAACCCGGCATACATCTTAAAATATTCATGAACATCTCACATAAAAATGCAGCATCAGCTATAAATTCCAACTAAAAAGAGGGGAGGAAGATATTATCTGTCCACTTTAATACCTGACAGTTAATATAGGCAGTTACATAAGAAGGCAGATTCACTGTAAGCAGAGAAATACAGGTTGGCAAGAAGTAACCTAACTCAAATGATTGTATATCACATTGACAGGTTTTGGAGCTTTCATAGTGAAGGAATAAAGGAAGATCTACATCTTGTTACATCCAGTGCTCTGTGACTCAAAAACTTTGAAAGCTGCTTCACTCATCTTCCCCAGACACTAAAGAAAAGCCACTTTGCACAATTCAGAAAGATTATGTATTGCTTAAAATTTTTCTAGTTGCAAGTAACAAAAACCTAGTTCAAACTCACTTATGCCAAAATTTCAATGAATTGGCACACTTAACTGGAAAGTCAGAGTAGATCTATCTACAGACATAGACAAATCCAGAGGTTCGAACTCAAACAATGTATCTTTTGCCCTCCCCAAATCTCTCTTTCTGTTTTCCCAAATGGCATGGAGATACGGCCATAGAAGATCCAAATCTATATTCCTCGGTTTCACATTTCAAAGGAAAGAGACACCTCTCTTTCTACGTCTATATGCTAATCTCAAGTAGCATTTGCCCTGACCTTGCTTGTTCTCCATGCCTATTCCTATTTGTAGGAAACATGTAAGTGTGAGAAGCTAAGCACGAGTCATGGGCCCTCTACTTTGACCAGGGTTAGGGGAGAGGGAGAGGTTTGGTTTTTCTGCAAGTGGATGTTGTCAGACATTGAAGACTCTTGGTGATCGATTTTTGTATTTGTTCTCTCCCTTTTACATTGGCATAAAATTGTGAAGTGTTACTTTTTTGCTTCTTTCATGTCCCAGTTTAATCAATAAATTACTAATACATATTAATTTATAATAATGCTTTACATCAATAAATTTAATGTGAAAACATTTAATGTAAAACTATTTAGCACTAACCCACGTGGATCCTACAAAGTACTAATTCGGGCCCTAAGTTGATTTGATCCATACTGAAAAACTGATGTAAGGCAATTGCATAGCTGGTGAATGAGCGTAGTAGACTAGCAGTTGTATCTTGAATTTGCTAGATTATTCTCTACTTCTGATGGGTAATTTTGTAAATTTTCTAATGCTTACTAATAATGTAAGATGAAGGAAAGTAAAGCAGTCTAGGAAAATGATGGCTTTAACCAAAAGGAAAGTTGGAGTTGAAATCTAGATAAAGACACTGCTGAGATCTACGAGCTGTGTGGGACAGAAGAGAATCCACAGTTCTCAATCATATTCTCAAAACTTCTGAGGCAGAGAAAATATTGAAATATGATTTACTTAAATTCAAGAAATGAGGTCAATGAAATGAGATTCAAGGATCTCAGAATTCATTCTTTAATGTATATGTAGTGAATATATAGCAAGTACTAAGGGTCTAATGTGCTCAGCTCCATATTACCCAGTGTGGGACATGTGAAAAAATAAGGTATTTCCTAGAAGAAGATTACAATCTAATTTGGGGGATAAGACCTATCTATGCAATGCCATCTGATGGTAGTGAAAAACAGCAAAGGAAGAATTTAAGTTTTGTTTTAAAAGTTCCATTGTTTAGTGGAAGATCATTTTCTGTGAGTTGAACTACTGCTAATATTTAAACAGTGGGCTTATCCTAAAAAACTTTTGACATTACTAGCCATTTAAAAATTCACACTATTAGCCGGGCATGGTGGTATACCCCTGTAATCCTAGTACTTGGGAGGCTGAGACAGTAGGCTTGCAAGTTCGAGGCCAGCCTGGATCACTTAGTGAGGGTCTCAGCAACTTAGTGAGAGCCTGTTTCAAAATAAAATAGGGTTGTGGGGTGTAGCTCAGAGGTAGAACACTCCTGGGTTCAATCTCCAGTACAACACACACACACTGAAAGAAATATAAAAATTCACACTATCGTTAATGTAATATGAAGACTCCTTTGTTAGAGTGTGCATGGGGCATGTGGAGATGGTGTGGTTTGTGAGCTCCTGATCGCCAGTCAGTGATGTCAGGCAGCCCAATCCACAGATAGCATGGTGCAGTAGGGAGTGTAGTATCACAACAAGACTGTAAAATGTCTTTAATTTAGTGAAAAAATTTCATGAAAAATTTCCACTGAACAAGAGACGCCCCACTGTACCAGAAGAAAGATCTTTGAAAAAGGAGAGGCATTGTCTGACCACTCAGCACATTGGTATATTTCTTCCAAAGAGCTCTTGCCTCACCCGTTTCAACTTCTGCAGATGCTGTCAAGGAAAATTCTGACATAGATCATAATTTTCTGAAATAAATTTTAGTGTATGTTTAAGGTATACAACATAATTTTATAAGATACATAGAAATAGCTAAAATTTTACTACAGTGAAGAAAATTAGCACATCCATCATCTCACACAGTTACCCATTGTGTGTGTGTGTGTGTGTGTGTGTGTGTGTGTGTGTGTGTGTGTGGTATGAGCAGATAAAATCTATTCATTTATCATGAACCCCATGTATAGCACAATTTTATTATCTATAATGTTCAGGTTGTATTTCAGATCTCTAGATTTGTTTGCTTTGGTTATCTTCTACTTTATGATGCATATTATTTTTATGGTGATCTTCTCATCAGATCAATAGTGGTTGTTGGTATTAGGATTTATTTTTCTGACTATACATTTAGAGTTTATGTGATAGAGTCCTCTCTACTGTTTTCATATATTCCTGATCAATGTGAAATGATAACAGATAGTGTAAGTGGGATCCTTTACATTTTTCACAAGATATGTTTATATTAATAAGTGTTTTCTACTGCAAACATGTATTTTGAACAAATATATTTTTTACTGTTATGCAGCACATACTACATATTAGAATGTCCTTTTTTAGTTTTTTGAGAATGCAATTACATATATTCCAGAAATAATTAGAACAGGACAGATTGCAAAAAACAACAAAAAAAAGAGTCTGGAATAGCAATCTTCTAGTCTGATTATTTGTTTTAAATTCAGAATTAACTTTCCTTTCAATGCAATTTTGAAATAGGTAATTACCTTTACAGTACATTCTGTGTCATTGTTTCTCAACTCAAAATGTAGTCTCGGGGACCTGGAGGGGCTTACTAGAAAGTATATGAGGTTCTCGCCTTTCCAATTTCCTATCTAAGTAAGGTTGTATTTTTCATATGCTTGAAGCAAAACAAATCACAACAATTTGAATGCAGAAGTAGATGAAATCAAGCTGTCTTGTATTAAGTCTGGTAGTAAAGAGATTAACAAAGCAGTGCTATTCTTTTCACTATTCTAGATTGTATGTATAGTTATTTTCATTAAAAATGTCTGTTTTAATAGTGAATGCAGTAAATATCTATAGTTATTTGGGGTTCTCAATACTTCTATGAGTATAAAGGACTCCTATCTCATCCCTTTTCAAAGTTTGAGAACCATTACTCCAGAAAATGTAACATAATACCTTTGAAAATAGAAGGAAAAGAAAATGCTGCTAGCAATAATTTATTTTTTTTCTTATTTATTTATTTGGTGCATTGTAATCATACATCTTTGTTAGGTACAAGCTGGTAAAGGCATACATGCACACGTTTCTCATTTAACCCTTCCCTAATTCCCATTCCACTCCCTCCTCCTCCCTCCTTCTCAAGTTCATTTTAGTGATTGACTTTGATGTGTTTGTGAAAGTACATCATGCTCATTAGGGTGTCTCTCCTCCGCCCATCACCTTCCGTTAAGTCAAATTCTTTGCTCACCTAAGGATTTTCCTTCTTCATCTAGAGTCTCTCTTATGTCCCATTTTCTCCCTAGCTTCCACATATTAGGGAGAGCATACAATTTTTTACTTTTTGTAACTGACTAATCTCACTTAGCAATGATTTAAATGGAATAAAATTGTGAATATATTCTTATTTTTATTTCTTAAGTATTGGAGACCAGGTTGAAGAAAGTGCCACTCATGAGAACTAAGGTGAGGCTGAGAAGGGTGAAGCCAATAAGAAATTAAGAAGAAGGAGCTTAGAGAAAGTACCATAAACCCAAAGAGAGTAAACTGAGCAACCAACCCTGGAAAATGAGCCAAAATGATAATGGTTAAGAAAAGCAGTAGAGGGGAAAGTTGGAAGAAAGAGAGATCAATGGGAAGTGGTAAATAAGTGACTGTGTAGCCAAGAACAAAAGCAGAATAAGTCCAGAAAATCCTTCCCAGAGGGATAAGCAGAAGGCCATTTGTTGTCTTTCCAAAGGATATCTCAGAGCTTCCCAGAAAGCCCTACTTTTGGGGGACAGTTTTCTCCAAAGGTGTTGTATCTTGGAGGTCACACAGGCATCTCATCTAAACTTCCCCAGCATTTCTCTTGTTCCAGAAGTTAGTGTTTTTCTCCCCTTCCAAACTCTAATGTTTGCCACTCAGAATGAGTAACAGTCTTAGCCTAATGGTGCCACTCAGAATGAGTAATAGTTTCCTAGAAATCACTGTCATGCAAGCCACAAAAGTCAATGGGCAGCTATATGAGTAGTCATTACTGCCACTTGAAATTAGTGCCCAAGTGCCATCACAATTAGCATCTTGAGAAGCATCAACAGATGGCTCTAACAAACCAACATGACAACAATATTGAAACCCAAAAGTCGTACCTTCAGTATCTACAGGATACCTTGAGGAATGCTAGGTGTTTTTTGTTATTAACAATTTTCAATTATAAAATAACAGATTTTTACTAAAATCCCAACTTAGGGATGTACTTCAGATCAGGTTACGCAAAAGACAGACATGGGACAATGATCACCATTCTGGTGTTTAATTTGTAAAATGCAAGCCCACCCCAGTGGGAGGAAAAATGAAGTGCAGAAAAGTAGCAGGTGCCACAATCTAGTCAGCAGAGCAGCTACTGTGTCACAATGAACTGTAAAGACCTTCAGCAGGTCATTCAGGCAGCAGCATCTAATTGTCACACAGTACTTCTCCAGAGTGGCTGTGCTTGGTCACCGTATCTTGCAGGGGCTCATGGGAGGAAAGGAGGAGGAGGAATGTGCCTGCCCCTAAACTTCCTTCTCTCATTTCTCATTGGTGGCATCTGGCCCCACAGGCTAACTTTTCCATACTTCTGGGGTGAATATGCAGTCTCTTTGGCAGTTACTTGTGCCATATGCATCTTTAGGTGATGCCATTTTTCATTCAAATCCAAAAGTGGCTAGAAGACCCAGAAACTTCAGGTGTGACTGGCTGGCCTCAGTTCATGAAGTGATCATGTGACATTCCATCCCTCCCCCAGACATCCCCCATTTCCCTGTCTGGGTGTCAAGTGGGCAGGTGAGGAGGCAGGAGAGCTTTATCCAATCACAGTGCATTCTGAGTTCTTAATAGCAGGCAAAGTAGATTTGCAGCAGTGAAATCAAAACCCTGATTTTTTAATACATGGTGTTTTATTGCTCACCAGAAAGGGCTTTGTCTCCTGTGTACATTCTTTGTCATTGCTCTGATTGCTAACATTAAATAGACAATCATCAAATGGCTTGGGCATATGGGAATGAGCCATAGATCTTTTCATTCCTCTACTTCAACTATCCCAAGTATTCAAAGAAAGATATTTCATTTTCATAAAGTCGCTGTTGAAAACAGCTGGTATTACTGGCATGTGATGTACTTTCAATATAAAACATACTTCTTTGTGTGTGTGTGTGAGATTCTGGGAATTGAACCCAGGGGAATTCTACTTCTGAGCTACACCATCAGCCCTATTTTTTTAATTTGAAACAGAGTCTCACTAAGTTGTAGAGGGCCTCACAAAGTTGCTGAGGCTGGCAGCAAACCTGTGTTTGCTGTCAGCCTCCCAAGTACTGGAATTACAAGTGTGTGCCATCATAGTCAGTTCTTAAAACATGCTTTTTGAAGAGTATACAAGGAAAATTAATAAAATCATTTAATACAAGATGTATACAGATCTTTACAGTTTTGAAACTCTATGGAACTCAAGACTTCTTAATACTGAAAGAAATCCCAGTTTCATATCTGTGCTGATAGTGGGAGGTAGAGTCAAAAGAAATGGATTAAAAGTATAATCCTAGAATACTACTACAGGAAAGTTTCCACCATTTAATGAGATTTATTAAATGTGGACCCTTCATTTCCTTATTTAAGATATATAGTAAATGTATTCCTGTGCTTGTACCGAGATGGTTGAAGAAAAAAGAAAGGATTGAAAAATATGTAAAGAAGAAAGGACTGCAGACTTGAAGAAAAAATAAAACTAGTTTCTGCACTGTGGAATTTGTGGAATGATGGATGAACATAGGGTGGTGAAAGAACTAGAGAAGAGGAGGGATATAACACCAGAGTTCTGTTGTATGTGAGCCACCTGGCTATATTAGATGTAGCCTAGATCTAGACTTTGATATTCAAATCCTTTTGACAAGTTTGGGCAAATGATATCACTGCAGATGACTGCTCCTGCTCCTCCTTTTCCTCCTCCTCCTTTTCCTCCTCCTCCTCTTCCTCCTTCTTCTCCTCCTCTGTAGTGCTAGGGATCAAGCCCAGAGCCTTAAGGATGCTAGATGAACACATCACTACTGAACTACATCCACAGCCCTTGTTCCCCTTCTTTGTAATGCTTCAGTCAAGTACAGCATTTCTATATAAAATTCTCAGCCTAGTTTTATTTTCCTGCCAAGAATTGAGAGCATGTATCTTGTTCTTTGACACATTTTTTAAATAATGTTCATAGAACATGATACAAAGTACAGAATTGTGCTCTTCAACTTCTTTATGAAAACAGGCAGAATATAAATTGTTAATAGATAAACAACAAAATACCTTTAAGCTTTCACAGTGATTCTCTTTGACATTCGACATAGGTTCTGCTTAATTTAGCATCCTGTTTTCTGACACTCAACAAGTATATGTTGACACTGACATGCTTGGTGAAAATACTTGACAACTGGAGTTTTGTTAAATTCAAGAATGACAGTTTTAGTTTGCAAAGATGTGAAAGCTAAGAACTGCTCTTTGAACATGCAAAAATCAAATGTGGGATACATAGGAATATAGAGGCTTTCCTGCATGAAGCTAGTACCAAAACTACAGAATTTTAACCAAGCCTGATAACTCCCTTTATCTTCATGTTCTAACAGAAATATGGGCATTTCACAACTGTCTCACTTTATACTTTTTGTCACAATAGGAAATATACCACAGGACTATGAAGTAGAACAGCTATCTTTCTTGTTCCTTATTGCTATGTCCAAATAATTTTTGTTTCCATTTCCTTCTAAAGATCCAATCTTTTCAGAAATGTCTGCTATCATTCAATATAACTTTTATTTCATCTTGGTGTAGTTATCTTCCTATCTCCCTGCCACCCAGTCCTACATCAAAGATTTCAGCCTTTATTTCTCTATCTCAACCATTACCAAAATCATTCTTAATATCTTCAATTTTCATGTGATGATTCATTCAACATTCTTGTCTCACAGTTTCTTTACCATATACACATTTTTTTTCTATTTCTCTGTTCTTTCTTACCAACCTATTCCCATAGTCCTATCTCAAGCCTTAGCATTGCCATGAGCTGAACCATATTAAAAATCTTGATTTAAAGAATTAAACTTTCTTATTTTGATTCTCCATCTTACCAGCTATTGCTTATCTTAGAATCCATGGTCTACTTTATGAACACCCGCAACTTCTTTGCCTTCTCTCTCCCTGGTTGTAAATTCCAGTCAAAGCCCTTAATTTGGTTAAACACTCTTGGTCATTTCTGTGCCTGAACTGAAGTGGCTGAAAGAAAGTACAACTCTGCAACCCTGTTGGCTGGTCCAGGTGAAAAATATAGAAGTTTGGGCAGGCCCAGTTGGGAGATTGAGGATGTGAATAGTGAATGTGCATTATGAACAGAAAAGCCGTAAGAATTAAAATACAGATTGGCTATGGGGAGTAAGAGAAAGAGTAGTTTAGAAAATGACTGCAAGTATTTTTGGTCTGAGAGACAAGAAGAATAAAATTGTAATTTACTGAGATGAGGAAGACTGGAGAGCAGCTTTAGAAAGATGCCAACAATGTCTTACTCCTGTCCATGGTACTGAACTCCTGTAGCATGCTTGTCCTTGTTGATGGTGCGGAACTCCTCTGCTGTTTTGTTTCTGTCCATGGTACTGAATCCCACTACACACACACACACACACACACACACACACACACACACACACACACACACACCCTTTATTTCAGCTTACTGATCATCTTTGAAGAAACCAAGAGAATTTCTGCTCCTGGTACTTGTACTTTGCGCTTAACAGTCCTTTGCTGCAAAAACTCTTGTCCCATGTCTTTCAGTGTGAGTTTGGGATCATGCAGAGGAGAACGGGAGGGCAGCTACACAGAGGATGTGATGGTTTAGACTGAGCTAGGTGTAGTGGTAAGCAATGGATATGCTGGTGTGGGAAAGGAGGTAGATGAAGTTGTGAGAGAAGCCAATACCCTATCTTACATTGAACATCATGTAGCATAAAGCCAACTTTGTTCTGATATGTATGGGAAGACAGACTTTAAAAAAACATTTCAATCAAGTAATCTTGGCTTTGAAAATTGGAAAACTCAGGATGTTTTGATAGTTTTGTTACTAGCCACCCCCTATTCTCTGCAGGCTCTAAGACATTAGCAGGATAAAGGCAAAGCTTTCCAATGGTGGAGAAAGCCAAGGATTGGAAAAACAGTTTAGACAAGAATAGTTCTGAGTTTAACCCAGGAAGAAAGGCACCTGCATTTGAAAGCTTTAAACTTGCAATCTCTCTAAGACAAATAGCTGCAGAGCAGTCAGCTTCTCCAAAGGAAGCCACCTCTGCTCCTCAGTGCTCAGATCCTTAGTACACGCTTCCCTGCCAGAATTTTCTTCACATGGAACAGCCTTTTATTTGATAGTGAATGAAACAGACTTAATATTCCTCAGAGAGATAATAATCTGAGAAAAATCTATACAAAAGATTTGGAAGATGCTGTATTCCCACTGGAAACAGATTTGTTTAACAGAGGAAGGGAGAAGAGGGAAGGAACCTTGCATATAAAGGAGAAAGGCCTTTGTGTATTTGCATGGCTCCTCTTCCTCTTGATTCTTTTATATCTGTCTCTCCCCTGAATTAATAACATATGGGAGTGACCCTGATAACCCTGACCTACTGGCTCCCGTCTCTGAAAAGATCTTCTCTCTCAATCCTTCTTCATTCTCTCCCAGTTCCAAAGCATGTGTATGTTCCCCTCCATAGAAAATCTCTCCAGTATAAGCTGTGTACCATTTCTCCACTTCCTCACCTAGGAGTGGAGGGAATTAAATTGTTTATTCTATATCCCCATTCTGGTCTGACTTTTTTATACTTTAGAGGCTTCAGCACTTCTGTGATACTTCATAACTTGTCTTCCTGCTTTGATTCTTACCCTTTATAATTCCTTCTGTACACAGAAGCCAGAATGAAGTCTTTAAAATGTAAACCAAATTATGTCACTCCCAGTTTAAATGCCTTGGTAAGTGACCAAATATGCTTAGAATAAATGTAAACTCTTTACCATGTACCATAAAACTCAGCATGGCTTGGCCCCCTCCCTATTGATCTGACATAACTTTCCTCCCTACATAGGCAATTCATCTCCTGGACCATGGGTTCAAGGACTTTGCACCTGATACTCCATCTTCCTCCAGACTTCCTTCTTCTCTCAGTTCACTGAGAGACTTTTTCTGGCAACTCCATCAAAAGTAGCTACACACATACCCATACCCATACACAAATACCATTGACCATACCATTCTATTCACTTTATAACATTTTTCAAATATCTGTTATCTTTTTTTTTTTTTTTCAGTACTGGAGGTTGAACTCAGGGGCATTTTACATCCAAGCTATACTCCCAGCCCATTTTTTTTTATTCTTTATTTTCAAACAGGGTCTCACTAAGTTGTGGAGGGCCTCACTAAGTAGCCGAGGCTGGCTGTGAACCCGGATCCTCCAGTCTCAGCCTCCCAAATGCTGGGATTACAAGGGTGAGCCACCACACCTGGCTCTATGTTATCATTTAATTACTTTTTCATTGTATTTTTCTTCCACCAGACTATGAGCTCTGTGAAAGAAAATATCTTATCTATTTTTCACACATTTGTATCTCCAGCATTATCTGTCAAAGCCTGGTGTATAATAACTTCTTGAATGGGTCAATAAAAGAAGGGAGCTAGTGATTGGATAAAAACAATTGGCAGCTCAAAGGAAAAATAAATCCTGATTTAACACCAAGCTGTAGTTAGATGAGATCAGAATGGGCCAGTCAGTTCTAATCCTGCCACTCTGGGTCTACATGAAATTTTGTCCTGTTATTGACACTGATGGAAAGGGGAATGCCTGTCTCAGCCAGAGCTGAGTATTTAGGTCCTCTAGAGACTGTGGATACTAACTTGTGGTTTCCAAACTATGAGCCACAAAAGGGTTACTTTACAGTTTATCAAATTTGAGTTCTCCCAAGGTAAGTGAGTAAAAATCTATGAAATATAATTTATAGAAATATAATTTATAGGATATAGAACTTTTATATCTGCCAAAAAGGAGTCCTGTTCTTTTGCTCTGAACAGCACATTTTGCCTTTATTTGAGTGGTCCATGGTTTGCTTCAAACACAACCACAGTGATTAAATGAAAATGAAATGATAGAGAATAGAAAATGACAACCGTGAGAATTGGAGTGTGTTAATCATTCCCCAAGAAGGAGCTGTGACATCCTCACTAAGCAGAGAAGAATTCTAGGTAAGCAGCTTGAATTCTTTGCTTTGTCTCTGTTCTCTGGAGTGACACAGAGTCCTGATGAATAACAACTTCCCATATTCCCCAAGAAGGTACCAGCATCAGTAGAGTCAAAATCTTTTGAAAAAGAAAATTGATATCCTATGAAAAAAAAGAGAATTAGTGCTACATCTTCAAATTATTTTTCAAGGCTTATGTTGTCAAAGCTGGAAGCAAAAAATATATATTTTAATAAAATATAAATATCCACATATTAAAAATATAAAAATTAACAATGAGAAATATAGCCATCGTTGTAACAGAGTTAATCATCAATATTTTGATTTCCTTCCAGCTTTTAAAAATATGTCGTTTTTTCCATATTTTCAAATAGGAAAATATGATTTGCAACTTTTTCACTAAAGTATCATAAAATTTTATGGATACCTAATATCCATAAGCAGATTATAAAATAGCTTCCTAATGGTCAAATGTCATTAATGCCTAGCCCAAATGTTGATGTTTATGATTCATTACAATTTATTACTAATATAAATAATTCTGGAATGAATATCCTTGGCTGTATTTCTTTTAAAAATTCAACCCTATGACTCAGTCATTTAGAATCCTTTATCAAGTTCATTAATCTATACAAGGATTAGTTCCATTTCTTCATGTGTAAAATGGGGACAGTAACTACTAACATTCAGTATTATTGTTATAAGCATTAAACCAGCATATGTTTCAAATTTCCTGGTCCACCTGGACATGGTGGCGCAGGCTTGTAATCTCAGTACTTGGGAGGCTGAGACCAGAGAATCCGGGTTCGCGGCCAGCCTCAGCTACTTGCTGTGGCCCTCTGCAACTTAGTGAGAACCTGTTTCAAAATAAAGAATAAAAAATAGGACTGGGAGTTTAGCTCAGAGGTAGAACACCCCTGGATTCAATCCTCAGTACTGAAAAAAAAAAAAAATCCTGGTCCATGGTAGATGATCAATAAATAACACCACCTTTCTGAGAATAATATTGAAAGGTAAGAATTTTGTAATCTTGTTTCCATTTTCCTAATTCATGCCAGAGAAGCTACCACAAAGTAGAAGACTGGTGCATCAAAATCCTAAACTATAGCCTAATATTATCTGGGCTATGGTAATCAAAGAGAGAAACTGATGCCTGGTTGAACAAATGCCTTACTTCACCTTTTATGAAGGCTGGGATAAAAGCTGTACTGCCTTGCTTAATTTTCAGAAGGTTTTAAGACCATTTCTTATGTTTTATGATTACTGTTGATCACCAGAGTCACATTTCAGTTGATTATAATTTGGGAAGCTATGTCCTGTATACACTCGGGTTCTAGTGAAATGTAACATTGCATCCTTCTTAGTTTCTTTTAGCAATTTTCATAGGGTCAATACAGTACTTTTCAAAATGCTCTTAAAATTATCAGGAAGGCATACAAATAGCATGATTTAGTTTTCATTATATATTTCCTTAAGTTAAACAATGATTCAGTTGCATAACTCCCAATCCAAATGAAGTGAGGGGCAGAACACTCTCAGATTCCCTGAGATACCCCTTTGATCTTATTATTGATTCTTCAAACTAAGCAGTTAGCTATTAGTTATTAATAAAGTAACTAGTTATGTTTAAAAAACTTAGAACTTTCCAGATGGTGGTGTATGCCTGTAATCCCAGTATGTGGAAGGCTGAGACAGGAGGATCACAGGTTTGAGGATAGCCTTGGCAATTTAATGAGACCCTCATCAACTTAGCAAGACTCTGTTTCAAAATAAAAAAAAAATAAGGAAGGAGATGTGGCTTAGATGTAAAGAATATAAGCCCTCCCAGCATTTCCACACACAGAGAGAAAGCTTAGAACCTTATGACCTATTAAAAATAAAAATAAAGAACACTCTTGGAATTATTAGCAGTTTAAAACACTTCAATTATATCTGTGGGTTGACTCTCTTACTGAGAGTATATTTAAATTGAATAAATAAATAAATAAAAACACCTGGATGCTCTCAGAAGATTTAGTTTCTTGCTTGCCTTTTCTAGGACAATTAAGATCTTCTTCAAACACCGTAGTTAATAGTGCTCAAGGAGACTAAAAATTTCCTTTTAAATAAGTTAAAGAAGAAAAAGGGCTTTGAAATAATTTTTCTGGGGATATTCATTACCAGAAGAAGAGAAGTAAATAATGTTGAATGAAAAAGTATATAATCATGCCCTGAGGCTAGAATAGGAGATTCTAGAGAGTATAATGATTTAAGGTTTGAGGGGAAAAAAATTCATTGTCCATGTTGTTCTACTGCCATCTCTTCTTTCTAGATGTGGAAGTCCAGATTTACCTCTCGTGCTGAAGAAGCAGCTTAATGTGAGTGAATCCCAAAGCTTCATTGTTCTCAAAAAGACCAGGTACTTCCAGAAACCAGAAGTGAAAATGTGTCAGCTTGATGCTTCTCGTTGTCTTTTCCCATACAATTACATACATCTCCTTAAAGCATCCCCATCAGCACATCCTTGAATCTATTCTGCATTAAAGGGCTCAAGATTTAAAAGTTTCATGTACAAGTGATTTGGTACATATGCACACATTCTTTGTTAATGCCCTGTCAGTTCCTCCCCCCTCCTCTCTCTCTCTCCCTCCCTCCCTCCCTCTCTCCTTTCCTTCTTCCTCACCCTCTCTCTCATGCTTTCCTAGATTGTCAGGATTCAGAGGAGGCAGTGGCCAAGGGGCCCATAACCTCTGTACTTCTGCTCTACGCTGGTTTCTGATTTGGTGCTGCCGGGCTGCTTTGGTCCCTGAATGTCTGTCAGGTATTTCTGGCCTTTCCGACATAGCTGGTGAAGCCTATGATCTGTCCTTAGGAATCTATGGCTGTTGATGTCCTCACCTTGCCAGGTCTTTATTGCACCTGGTGTGGGGCCTCTTCATCCCGTATGTGGAGAACTCACTCCCCAAAACTAACTTTCTTGAACCACTGAGGAATAACAGGGCAAGGGAGACATAGCTATGATCGCTGAACTTGGACTCAGTATTTACCCTAAAGAAACTAAGAAATTTTTGACTGGAAATCTTAAGCATTTTTCCTCTGAGATACACAGGGGTATGAGATTTAGGAAAAAATTTAATTTTCATAGAAACTAGAGGATACTTTCATATTTCTGTTTTTGCATATATAAGTGTGGTATTTAAATTTGGGCTTGATATTCACCCACATTCTCACTTATAAACATATTTCAAAATTTAAAAGATAAGAGTGGTAATCTTGCATATGCTTTGATTTATCAATAAAAGATGCCGCTCATAATCTATAGGACTTTATTGTGTATATTATACCCTAAAACTGATCAGAACACATAATATGTCCTGACGCTGTGATGGGAAAAAAATAACAGTTCTAGACTATTCTGATTCCAGTATCTCAATGAGAAATCCTGCCAGCGACAGCTTGGTATATTGAGAGAAAAAAAGCAGTTTAGATATAACTATCCATTTGATATATTTTTCAGACTTCCTAGGTAGAGATAAGTATGAGTAACATTAACTGAACTTATCCTGTGTTAGACATTTGCTACAGAGAGGAAACTGGAGCCATGTGTGTACAGCCTATGGACATCACGCATTCCATCTACCATTAAGACAAAGAGTTAAAGGACTCACGCCAAGACATATACATGGTTTGTGTAGTTCACCCTCCCCTGTTCTTATTTCATTTGCTAGTGGCTGTCTTTGTTCATTTTGTGTTGCCATAACAGAATGCCTGAGAATAAATACTTTATAAAGAGGTTTATTTGGCTTATGATTCTGGGAGCTGGAAGGTCCAAAAAGCATGGTGTCAGAACTCTTATAAAGACCTCTAGACTGTGTCACAAAATGGCAAAGTGGAAAGGAACTGGCTGTATGCAGAAGGGGCCAAAGGTTTGGCCCTACCTTACAATAACCCACTCTGGAAATAACTAGCCTGGTTCTGTGAGAACTACATTAATCTCTCTCAAGGGTGGTGCCTTGTGATGAATCATCTCTTAATGACCCCACCACAATACTGGTCAATTAGCGACAAGCTTTCAGTACATGAACCTTTGAGAGATAAACTTTATCCAAATCATAGCAGTTGCTATGGAATGAGGAGAAAGCGTTAACAGCATTTGGAGAAGAAATATGTTGCTTGTATTCCCCGTGCATAGAAAATACCATTTTCCCTTGCTTCAGAGTATGACTTAAAAACTGCACCAGGCCTCTCTGTGTCTGTGTCAGTAAAGGTTTGTTCATCCTTTATCTGCTTGTCAAGGAGAAACGTCTAGTTTCAACTCCAAATCTGGGCCCGATTTCCTTCTCTGTTCTTTTTTTTCCCTTCCCCCTATTGGGGCCTTGATGGCATAAATAGAAAAGACCCAGTTTGGGGACTCAAAAGAACTGGGTTCCATCCTACATGCTGTTGTGTGCTTTGGATAGTTAGTTTTCTAAAACATAAGTAAATCACTCCCACAAAAAGCCTTGCATTAACATGCGGAAGAGACTACTACACTCATGCATTGATTAGATGTGGGCTCCATTCTTATTAGAATTATGCTCCTCTACTTTTAAAACTGAAGTGATGCATGGCTATTTGAGAGTGCTTAATTAAAGAAGAATTAAAAATAACTAATTCAATGCTGAAAACTATTTGGATCTCTTCTAATTAATATCCTCTGGTACCTACTCAGTCATTTCACCTCTTTCAGTAAATTAATGGTTTTAGAGTTCCATGATTTGATCTTTTCTTCTTTTTTTTTCTTCTTTTAACCTTATTCCTATCCTCTCTTCTTTTATTGTCTAGATGGATACAGCTTTAACCACTATTCAACTTTGTATCATAAAGAAATAAAAAACGAACAATTTCCTAAAATGTTTTTCTCTGCTCACACTAAGATTATGCTTTTCCCCTTCTCCCTAAGAGAGGAATGATAAGTTTGCCTTGAGGTTGACAGGCTGTGTTCCAGGCATTACATATCTGGAGAGATATATGTCCTGATGTGTGGTTCATTGGGCACTATTCCTGAGCTCTCATGCCCTGACCCTGAGCTCCTACCAACTTCCCCCACTGCCTCAGCTCTTGCCTGGTTACAAGGCATTTCCTTCTCACCTCTTTATGAGGTTTCTTCCCCTGAGATGTGGGGGTTAAGATAGTTACACATTTCCTTTTTTTCTGCTCCATAGTCTCCACTAAAAAGTGAAGATCACTTTAAGGTGCAACCACCCCAGTTTGTAAAAACACTAGGGGGTTAAATGTAGTAATTTACACAGGTGATGTACCAGCCGAGTGTGCTCAGCTTTCAAATGTGTGCACCTTTTGCGCAATAATACTCAGATCTATATGATCTGTCTACCCCTCCCTCCCTCCCTCTCTCCCTCCCTCCCATCAGCTTGCCTCTGGATCATGGTGTTTATAATAAAAAAGCAACAAAATACCTATGAGAGCACAATATGAGGAGAAGGATAAGCAAACAGAATTATGATACATTCCAGTAACATTTATATCAAAAAAGAAAACAAATCAAACTATTAATAATGAACACTCTACAAGAATGTTCAGATTCCCAAGGGAGCTCTTGAATGGTAAAGCATACAAATCAGGCCAAGGTTTTAACATTCCACCCTGCTACCTTTTCTCTTTAGGAGACATATACTTGTCACGAACAGAATGGAAATATCTCTGTTCCTATTCCAGGAAACCTGGCTTAATAGTTCCTATGAAAATCAATAGGTTCCAACTGACAGACGCTTGTGGAAGTTACACTTCACCTGACACGGCTTGTTATCTGCAAGCTACTTTCCATAATGTGTTCTGAGACCTCAATTGGGCCCAAAAAGTCCATTTGAGCTGGTGATTTATTATTCTCCTTTCCATCATTGACCAAGGTGACCTTGCCTCCAATGCAGAACACACAACCAGTGGTTAAAAGTAGCTAGTAGCAGCGATGGAAGCATGTCCTTAGCCAGATTGAGCCATACATCTCTCTTTAGCACATCATAGCAATTATAAAATGCCTGGTTCATGGTCAGTTTTCTATGTTCCAAAAGGTTAGGTAGAAAGAGCCAGAGCAGGAAACCTCTATCATGCATCCCCCCAATTCATCAGGTATAGGGTGCAGTGACAGAGTGTAGGGATCTCTCTATGCACTAAAGTGAGAGGGCAGGCAGGTTTCCTCCTCCCAGTCCAAAGAGCCTCTGCTATTTTGTAATTTATTTATTTAATTTTCTCCCATTTTACTGAAGTGTAATTGACACAAAAACCATACATATTTAAGGTGATTTGGTACACGTATGTACTGTGCAATGATCGCCATGGTCAAGCCCTTAACATATCTGTCACCTCACAGTTACCTTTTTTGTGAATGTGGTGGTGTGAATGTTTAAGATCTACTCATAGTAAATTTCAAGTATACAATGTATTACAATTAACTATAATTACTATGAAGCACATTAGCTCTCCAGAACTCAGTCATCTTATAACTCAGAGTTGTGACCAATGTCTCCCATTTCCTCCAACCTTGTTCTTCTACCCTCTGTTTCTATGAGTTCCACTGTTTTATATTCCATATAGAAACAAAATGATGCAGTATTTGTCTTTCTGTGCCTGGCTTATTTCACTTAGTGGAATGCCCTCTGGGTTTCAGCCATATTATTGCAAAAGGCAGGATAAGACTGAATATTCCATTATATATACACCATATTTTCTTTATTCATTCATTAGTTGATAAGTCCAGCTTGTTTCTAGATCTTGGTGATTTTGAATAATGGTGTAATGAATATGGGACTGCAGTTAACCCTTTGGTGTAGTGGTTTTTATATCTGGAGGTGATATTGCTGGATCATATGATAGCTTTATTTTTAATTTTTGAGGGATCTCCCATTGTCTTCCCTAATGGTTATGACAGTTTACATTCCTGCCAACCATTTACAAAGGTTTCCTTTTATCTACTACCTTGATAGTGCGTGTCATCTTTTGACTTTTTGAAAATAGCCATCCTATCAAAAGTAAGGTGATATCTCAATGTGGTTTTGTTTTGTAATTCCCTGATGATTAGTGAGGTTGAGTATCTTTTCATACATCTGTTGGCTATTTGTTGTCAGTTTGTATTTGGGAGTGTGTGTGTGTGTGTGATGGGGGGGGGTTGATGTTTTCCCTCATTGATGGTACATGTTTCTGTGTCATTAAGGCTCTCATAGGTTGATGATTGCTATGGACTGAATGTTTGCATCTTCTAAACATCACATAAAATGGAGACAATTAAGGACTTAGACATGAGGGAGAAAAGTTAGCTTTGTTTTCTTCACCCTTGATCTGTGGTTTGCAAAGTGCATGGTAAAAATTCCCCTGATAATTACAAGACATTTAGTTCTTATATGCAAGATAATGAGGTATTTATGAGAAAGAAAAATAGTACTTCTGTAACCATTAAAAATAAAGTTAGAAAACAAGCCACTCCCATGTAGGACAGGATGAATGCCACACCTAGTGATTTGACAACTTCCTCACTTCAAGAGTCTCTAATATTAAGTGTGTGTGTGTGGGGGGGGGTCAAGTAAACAACCAAACAACCAAAAGAGCATTTCATCTGGGCATGGTGGCACACACCTGTAATTCCAGTACTTGGGAGGCTGAGACAGAAAGATTGTAGGTTCTAGGCCAGTGCATCATGACTTAGCAAAACCCTGTTTCAAAATAAAAAAAAAAAATAAAAAGGAGGGCTGGTGGTATGGCTCAGTGGTAGAAGTCCTCTGGGACCATAAACAGACACACACACACACACACACACACACACACCCCTCACTTCAATCCATTTTTGTTTCTTGTTCCTCTTATTACTATCAAAGCTGTATTAGCATCAATGACACATGAGACAAATGATATGGGTACAGGAAATGTCCAGAGTTTTTTTTTTTTTCAATGCAATAAAATATTGATTTGACTATCATTTTCTATTTTCCAGCACTTTAATGGAGAGTCACTGATGTTTACCATAACATTAAGAGACTGTAAGATCTTTAAATGCTTTCCAAATGGCAAAAGAGTGTTCAATTATGTTGAACATGATCTCAGTGTGGAGTTATGTTTTCCTCCATACTTTTCATTATGAGAAGTTTATATATACTGAAATGTTTGAATTAGCATCATGGACACTATTATACTGTCCTATATTTAGTAACTATTGATACTTCCCACATTCACTTATCTTCTATTTCTCTCCTCATGTACACAAACACATGTACACACACGCTTTTTTTTTGTAGTTTAATAATTTGAGAGTAAATTGCAGAAATTATGATGTTGATCGATATGCATTTAATATATTCTAATTTTTGAAATGTAGTTATCTCTTTATAAAGTACATGGTTTTATGTGCACATATAAAATATATGTTAATTTAAAAATACTTTTCTTATTGTAATTCCATGTTAATTTCCTACAAGAATATTTCAATAGGTGAAATACCCAGTAGTCCAATGTGATAATTTACTTCATGTTCCTTATCAGTACTAACTCTGTTGTATACCTGACCACGAAAGTGAGAGAGAGAGAGAGAGAGAGAGAGAGAAAGAGAGAGAGAGGTGTGTAAACTCTTTTATGTCAATTTAAGGACCTATATTTATTAACATTATTTTTTGTATTTATTAACATTATTGAATATGATATTTATATGTTTTACTCATTTTTAGGTAAATTGTTGAATCAAATATTTTGAAATCCACCATAGATGTCCTCCCTGATAGATGGTATTATGGGTAGCATTGTGTCCGCCCCCAAAGATATATCACCCTAACTCCCAGTGCCTCCTAATGTGACCTTATTTGCAAATGGTGTTATTACAGATGTAGTTAACTAAGAAGAGGTCATGCTGTAGTGGACCAGGTCCCTATCAAATAGTACTAGTATCCTTACAAGAAGAGGGAACTTTGGGCACAGCATGCACAGAGGGAGGATAATGTGGATCCATACAGGGATGAAATAGCCATGTGATAATGGAGGCAGGGATCAGAGTGATGATCCGCTAGTTAGGGAACGCCAAGAATTACTGGCTCTCCCCAGAAGTTAGATGAGAGGTCTGCAAAATGAAAGAGATTCTCCCTCAAGACCTGTAGAAGAAACTGTCCCTGGCACCACTGTGGTTTTGTACTTCTAGCTTCCACAAATTCATATTTTTTGTGATGGTTTGTTACAGTACTTTCAGGAAACTAAGATAGATAGATAGATAGATAGATAGATAGATAGATAGATAATAGATATTAAGATTCAGGCCTCTTACATTTAGGTCTAGTCATAAAATGAGGAACTATTTAATGAAGTAGTATAGTAGTTCTATAGTCATTAATTCAATCGCATAAAATTGCCATTTTTGTAGGTCAAAATAGTTTAATAGAGACAATGTTATGTGATTTGACCTAAAGTACATTTTATAAATAATTTTTGAACCCCTTTATCCTTAGGAGCAAACCCTTTGCTGCATTCTCTAGGAAAATATTTCCCCTGCATCTATTGCTTTCCCTCTATAAATAGATTTTTAGCATCCATTCATTTCATTTAGACAAGGAAGTTTCTGTTTCCATGACCTATATAGAATTAAACACTGGAGGCAATTGCTCTTTGAGGTTTTGCCTGCTATTTCTCTCATTTACACATCTCTGTGCATGGTTTATCCTAGAAGACAATGCTGGGGATTCCATCTAATTCACATTCAAAGCTGAGGTTCCTCCAGGGGATTTTTTTCCATTCCATTTGGCATAGCAGTAACTGTGTTTGACAACATCTGCCTTACAGCTCCATCTGACACTTGGTTCCCATCCACATTCTCTTCCTGCCTGTCTTCTGAGGAAGAGCTGTTCACACAGAGGCAGACCAGAGAAGACAGTAAGGGTGAACCAGACTTGTACTTTTCAAGGAATATGAGTCAAGAACCCACTGAATGTCTTTAGCTATCTCTTACTCCAAAGATTTTTACATAAACCAGTATTTTCTAAACCAGCATTTTGTCCTTTGGGATTCTTGAGCATTCACAAGTAATTTCTAAATGTTCTTTTTCTAGACTTTCATACAATCTAGGCCCTTTTAAAGTTTCCTCAGCTATATTAAAAAATTACTAATTTTACCAACAGTATTTTTAACCAATAAGAAAAGATACAACTAAGTCCAAAAACATTTTATACAAGACTACTGCTGAAGCATGCTAATTTATTTTCATAAAGAGTATTTAGCCAATTAATAAAAATAAAAAAGAGTAGATATTTAGTAGGAAATTCTCTCTCATAAAATATTTAATAATCCTTAATGTAGATAAATTTTATGACTCTAAGTTGATTTAAGGGAAACTCCCAACCTTATCAATCAAAATATTTCTCTACATTTTGGAATAACTTAAGAAATTGCCTACCCCAAACAGAAACTTCAGAATATAGAGTTTATTAGTAGCAACTGCTACTTAAATGATCCCCTACTTTAATTAAACTGTCTTTGTTATTTTGCTATTGCTTTATATTCCAACAGCTTGTTTCAAAATGTCATTTTATTTCTACTTGACTGAAAATCCTGTGCCATTAGGCTGTTCATTATATGAAGTTCTAAAATTTCCCTATGCCAGACAATACATAAACAGCTGGTGATATTAAGCTGACTTTAAAAGGAAAAAAATTCCCTTGGCCTAAGAAAGGAATCATTTGACTTCAAAATATGATACTGATCTCTTTGGCATACTTTACAACTGTTTTTCAGAAATATATGTATTTCATGTATTTGTTTGCATAAAATTTGAAAAGGGCAGAACTATGCTATAAGGTGTGTCCTGTATTGTTGTGGTTTCATGAACGGAAACTATCTAAGTACTGCATTAAAATGGTAAAGCACTCTCAGAGCGCAGAGAATCTCACACAGGTGCTGCCACTTATATTTTGAATTCTCACCTGCGGCATTTCTTACTCATTGAAAGGAGCCTAAGGCACTTTTGCCTCTTCCAGCTCACTTATGAGTTAAGGGCAAAGAAAAAGTCCTTCTTTCTTGTATTGTTTCCAAATACAAACTTCTGGATGAACAGTTTCAGTCCTAGAAACACTAACATTTGTCGGGTTATACCATAACCAGGCAAACCCAGCCACTGAAAGTCCAGACAAACTAGAAGCTGATAGCTCCTTTCTCAAATCCAGATACTGCTGTATTTCAGCTTCTTTTAAAGAGCAAGCTTCTCTAGGATAGTAAAATATGATTCTCATATTTAGATATTAAAATTTATATCAGCTGAAAAGATGGCTGGTCTACAAAGCAAGGCTTCCCTGCCAATTCTAAAGTTTTGCCTTTCCACACTTCTCCCTGCAAGCCACATCCCCTCTAACATCTGGTAGCTTTCAAAGAGTCCCAGAGTGGTTTCCATCAGGCAACAATCTATTTGGGTTGCATTCTCCCTATCAAGATTCCAACCAGTTGGCTGCACATGGTGGCTCCCTGGCCCCTTTGCCCTTTGAGTCAGACTCCTGACTTCTTCAGATCACCAGTCCCTCAGAGATGCTATTATATAACAAAATAAACTTACTGTTTTCTTTAACACTTTGAGAGCATAAGGCTTCTGGGTCCCCTTCTGTTTGCATCTGTACACAATGGATGTAGCACCCCTTGAGGGGGAAAAAGACAAAAAGAAAATGTTATACTTTGGACAGGAAGGAAAGGGGGAAAGCTTGAAAATAAGCATCTCTTGCAGTTACTCTCAGAACTGGCAAGTGTTTACGCATTCTACTATACACTAGCCCCAGATCTCAAGAGAACTATTTTCTTACAATTGAATAGTTTGCTCAGAAAATTCTAGTTTTCTCTAGCCTGCTCTTTTCCCCCGTTCCATTCCAATATGAGAAACATACCTAGGGCTGGTGCTTCTGGTGGACTCTCAAGCTAATTGGGTCCTCAGGTAAACATGGTTTTGGGGGAATACCCATTAGAATTCAGAATCCCAGTTTCCCAAAGGTGTGTGTCTGGAGTAAAATAAGCCATGTGGCTTTAGGGAGAGGGTGTAAGTTCAGTGCTTTTGTAAGGTCAGAACAGTGTATTTTGCCACTTGGCAAGGGAGCTGGCAACCCTTCCCTACTTTTTCTTTCTTTAACCTGTAAAGGAGAATAGTAAGAAGGAATTTAGTAACTAATTTTATATGTTTGTATGGTTACTAAAAAGAGGGCGTTAAAAGGCAGAATAGTGTAGTCCAAATGCTCCCATCCCACAGGAAGCAAGACAGTAAGAGAAAGAGACAGAGACAAAAAGAGACCAACAGACCAGACAAGTTTACATTTAAACTTCAGAGAGAACCCTGAAAAGATCTTTAAAAAGGTCAGTTAGAGGTAAACCTGGCAGAATTTGAAGATCAGGCCAAAGGATCTCTTGTAATATATTCAGTGTTATGGTTCTGAAATTCTAAGTGGGCATACAGAATTATAAAAATCAAATACATTCCTAGGGATCTAACCAAAGTAAATTTTTAACAGAGCCAAGATAAATCAGGTATGGTTTGTTATATTTACTAATAGCAAAAAAGTGTTACTATATTTCTAAATCTCAGGTAAGAGATGAAATACACACAAAGAAACACAAGGTTTAGAAATGGAATAAGTGAAGGTAAGCATAAAATTTATTTTTCTTATTTACAACTGCTTTAAATAATAACTATATAAAGCAAGAATATTAATAATGCATTGTTTTTATAGCATATATAAAAGTAAAGTGTATGATAACAACAAGGGAAAGGAGGGAAAAACTGTACCAATACTATTAAGTCTTTATAATATGTGTCAGGTATATGATATTATTTAAAGGTAAATGCTGATTAATTAAAAATATATATTGTTTAACTTAGGGAAATAAGTAAAATAATTATTTAAAAGAAAAATCAATAATAAACCTGACATGAAATAATAAAAAATGAAATGCAAAAGAGAAAAAGCAAAATAAGAGATTTAAAAAATAAAATAGCTAACAATGTGGTGAGTTATAATGCAATCATATTCAATAATCAAATTGAATTTAAACCTTACAAACCACCAATTAAAAATAAAAAATAATCATATTAGATCATAATATCAAGACTAAACTATATTCTATGCACAAAATACCTTTTTCAGGTATACTATGCAGAGTTTAAACAAGTGAAGACCGAAATAGAGCTTCAAAATACATAAAATGTATAAAAGATAAAATGTAAAAAATAAAAGAACTGAAGGTAGAAATACAGAAATCCATAAATACAGTTGGAGATTTCAACAGTCTCTTGGAAATTATTACACTATCAATTAAATTAAACTAATTGATATTTAGAGAAGATTCTATACAAAAACAGCACAAAACACATTCTCTTCAAAGTTATGACTCACATACAGCAATGATTTATCAACTTATTATAAAGCTACAGTAATGAAGAGAGTGATACTGGAGAAAGAATAGACATGGAAACAAAAGGAATGAAAAAAGAGGGGATCAAGAAGCAGTCTTATGCATATGTGACCAGTTGGTTTCACTGGAGAAAGGATAGTCTTTCAAATATACAGTCCTGAAACAACTGGACACCCATATGCAGAAAACAATGGGAGGAAATATTTGTAACACAGGTATCTGATAAGGGGTTGATATTCAACCTATTGTGTTGAGTTACCAAAGATTCCAATACAATTTGGTTTCCAAAGATTCCAATATAATTTGGTTTCCAATTGGAAACCAAAGATTCCAATTTTAAAAATTGGGCAATTTATTTCTCAAAAGAAAATATACAAATGCATAACAGGTACAAAAAGGAACTCAATACACTAATCATCAGGGAAATGCAAATAAAGCCACAAAGAAGTATCATTTTCCACCCATTAAGTTAGCATTATTAAAATGATGAAAGCTGCCGGGCGTGGTGGCACACATTTGTAATCCCAGCATTTGGGAGGCTGAGATCGGAGGATCCGGATTCACAGCCAGCCTCAGCTACCTAGTGAGGCACTCCACAACTTAGAGACCCTGTTTCAAAATAAAGAATAAAAAATAGGGCTGGGGGTATAGCTCGGAGTTCAATCCCCAGTACTGCAAAAAAAAAAAAAAAAAAAGAAAGAAAGAAAGATATCAAGTATTGTTGATTATGTGAAGAAAAAAGAACGCTTGCACATTGTTGGTAGAAATGCAAATTAGTGTAGCCATTATGGAAAATAGTATGGAGGTTCCTTAGGAAAATTAAAAAGAAAATTACCCTGTGATTTGAAAATTACAATAGTAGGTATATATCCACCATCTGATCCAGCTATACCACTCCTGGATATCTTTCCAAAGGGACTGAAATCAGAATATAAGTATTATATGCATATCCATATTTTTAGCAGCACAATTCACAATAGCCAAATTATGGAACCAACCTAGGTGTCCATCAACAGATGAATAGGTCACAAAATTATGGGCTATACACACAATGGAATTCTACTCAGAAATAAAGAAGAACAAAATTATGTCACTTGCAGGAAAATGGATGGACCTGGAGAACATTATGTTAAGTGAGATTAGCCAGTCACAGAACATGTGGGGTCATATGTTTTCTCTCATATGTGGAAGCTAGGGAGTAATTAGGGTATGAGGGACTTTAGATAATAGAGGAGAAACTCTAGAGGAGGGAGGAAAGTGATCTTGGGATGGGTGGTGGAGAGAAAAAGAGAATTAATAAATCAAACACTTCCATTGACATTATGTAGATATGTCAGAATATCAATGCCAATCTCAATATCTCGTATGGGGAGGGAGCTGGGGGAAAACTCACCAAGTACTGTATGCATGTATGTCACTATCACTATAAACTACCCTATGATATGAGACTGTAATGGACTAATAAAAGTAGAAAATAAAAAGGTTGGCAAGGATGTAGAACAACTAATACTGTTGTACATTGATGGTCAGAATGAAAAATTGTGCAGCCACACTGGAGAAGAGCCTGGTAGTTTCTGATAAAGTTAAACATATCCTAAGATCGGTCTCACTCCTAGATATTTACCCAAGTGAGATAGAAACCGTATTCACTTACATATTTGAACATAAATCTTCAGAGCCACTTTATTAGTATCCATCAAAAACTAGAAACATCTCCAATGTCCCTCAACTCTAAAACAGATTAACAATCTATAGTGCAACCATACAGTGTGATTCTATCTATAAATTAACAGGAATGAACTAGAGTACAATTAACAGCTTCAATGAATCTCTAATACAATATCCCAAGTAAAAGAAAATAGTTTCAAAAGTTGATACACGGTATAATCTCATTCATATAATATTTGTATAAAGATAAAACTATAGGGTAAGAAAACCTATCAGTGGGTGTTTTTCAGGGGCTCACAGATGGGGAAAGATATTGAACGGCAAATAAGCATGAAGGAATTTTTCTCACAATAGGACTTATCTATATGTTATTCCTGGTGGTGTTTGCACAAGCATATATATTTGTTAAAAACAAACAGAACTTCATAAGAAAAACAAATGTACTATAATTTAAATTATATCTTAATAAAAGTAAAATTGAAAATATTTTCAGGTAAACCATGTAGTTCAAAGGTAAGATTTTTTTTTTTTAATCTTGAAATAGGGTCTCACTAAGTTACTGAGGGTCTCACTAAACTGCTGAGGCTGGCCTCAAACCTGAAATCCTACTGTCTCAGCCTTCCAACCCCTGGGATTAAAGGCATGTGCCATCACACCCAGCACTCAAAAGTAAGATTAAACACCATATTATCAAAATGTATCCATTGGTGTTTATTTCATTTTATTTTTTGTTTAATGGTAACTGGTAAAATTTTAAGGAGAAAGTGAAAGAAGAAAAAATATGAGAGAAAGCGTTTCTTTTTTTTTTTGCAAACTTGAAAAAGTTAACAACCTAATTTTTATTTTTATGAAAACTTGAAAAAGTTACCAGTTGAAAGTTAATATTACATCAATAATTCATGTAACAAAAACATATTAAAACTGTATTACTTTGGAAGCTCTCTGAAATGAGAGCAATAGTAACTGGATATCCCATTTGTAAATGGAGGGGGGGCTTAGGAGTCATCAGTCAGGAAGCAGTAATCACTCAAAAAAAAGGTGGGGTTGTTACAGCATCTTAGATCTGCAGTGTGACCTTGAGAGAAATAAAGTTTCCTGTTAATTTTGCAGTCATCTCTATTCATGCGCCTATTACTACAGCCTGCTTGTTAACAGGACTCATATTAACTCTCTCGGCTCAGGGCATACATTTGGTTTTCTAGACTTTATCACTTTATAGCTGGTAAACTGTAGAAGTGGGTGAGGTGTCCAACAACTGTACTAAGGGTACGACTCTGGCTCACCTTGCTCTCACTTATCCACATTCCTAGGCATTTGACCTTTTCTCAAGCTAAAGTTCTCACAAACACAGCTTTAACCCACCTACCCATCTACCCACCATCCTCCTTTTCCCAGGTAAGGAAGCTGCTGCTATACAGAAATTCTGAGGCTGAAAAAAAAAAAAAAAAATAGAATCTGAGAATACCCTAGAAGAGATATGAAAATAAATTGAAAATGAAAATATGTGGTGTCACAAATACAAAGATAGAATTGCCTAAAAAGGAGGGAGCAACCAACAGAATCAGATGCAGAGAAATAAAAACAAGAAAATACCCACTGGAGCAGGGTGTGGTGGCACACGCTTGTAATCCCAGCATTTGGGAGGCTGAGACCGGAAGATCTGGGTTTGAGGCCAGCCTCAGCTACCTTGTGAGGCCCTCTGCAACTTCCAATTCCAGAGCAGTTCTCCATTTCTCCTAGTCACCCCACAAAAATGATTAAGAACAAGCCTTGACCCTATAAAAAGTCCCTTCTGATCTCGATGCCCCAAGATCTCGCATGTGCAGCTCTCTTTCTTGCAGCAAACTAAATAAACCTAACTTTGTTGGACTGCATTTGTGTTCCTGGTAATCTTGGCACTATTGGTTTGGCCTTATTGCTATAGTTCTCATTCTTAACTCATATTCCAACTATGTACTGAACATCTTCACTTGCATGATTACCAGTGACTTGAATAAAACATGTCCACAAAAAAAAAACTGTATTACTTAATTTTATTACATTAACTCAGTAATTTAAAATATAAATCTTTGTTTTTGCAAAAGCTTTTCAAAAAATTAAACTCTCAAGACATAAGGATACTAGAAATAACTCTGTGTGTGTGTGTGTGTGTGTGTGTATGTGTGTGCGCGCGCGCGCGTGTGTGTGTTTTACTGGGAATTGAACCCAGGGGCATTCTACCTCTGAGTTATATCCCCAATACTTTTTATTTTTTATTTTGAAACAAGATATCACTAAGTTACCACACACCCCTCTAGAACTTTTGATCCTTCTGTCTAAGCCCTCAAATACTGAGATTATAGGTATATACCACTGCACCCAGCTACTAGAAATAACTTTTTAAAGGCTGGAAAAATAAAGTTAAATGAAAAGAATGGCGAATGGCCTCAAATAATTTATGCAAAGATATCATTTCAGTAATATCTCAACAATGAACCTTATATTCTTTATTAAATTCAATGACTGTCTTAAGTGTAAAAATAAAAATAGAATAATTTTTCGTGTTTATATAAAAATAATGTTATTTGACACAAAGCACATTAGCACTAATTTAATACAGTAAGAACATATTGTATATTTCATAACATTTTAAAATAGGTTATATAAAAATAAAATTGCCTGAGATCCAAAGGAAGCAAGATTATTGATTAAAAGATATTATATTTATGAGATTATTCAACTAAAAATAATGCTGCACTTCTCATGTCTATTTATTTATAAAATATTCTTTAGCAAAATGACCAAGGAGTATCAAAATTATTCCAGTGAGACTTTTTTTTTCTGCTATGATTTTCATGAGAAAGAAAATCAATACTCTTTTGGAGTCTGAGCTTGGCTTTTACTTACAGTGGTTTTCTTTAGTAGAAATGTTGGGGAAATTATTTTTGAGCTCTAGCTTTGTCTAATATGGCTGGTTATTTTTTAAAATCATGTTAAAGGCAAAAGTTAAAAGCATAGAGCACTATAGTTTATTAAACAGAAAGGAGAGAAAGTGTAACCACCTGTAATATGTCCTTAAAATTGTATACAATAAGATGACTACAATATCGTGTGTAAACTATAATATATATACACAATACAGAACATATTACACACACATACCCACATTATTGTTCCATTGAAATTATTAAGAAACATCTGATGTTGATAATTGGTTCTGTGTGCCAAACTTAAGGATGTGAGAGAGCTCCAGATATATCATTTATTTATCTGGAGATGTTTCAAGTATGAAGTTCTTTACTACCACATTTAGGACTACTTAGTAAAAAACAAAAACAAAAAAAAAATTGTAGTTCATCTTTGTTTCTCATACCCAATACTTAAGAGACAACTATCAACATTTTCATCCTGTCCTGGCACATGTTTCTCTCTCTCTCTCTTTTTATCCCACCACTTTGCTCTTCTTTCTCCTCCTTTGTTGCTTTCAAGAGAGAGAAATTGGTTTAATTTGACTTTTTTCCTCTAAATTAAATCCAGTCATTTTGATAAAACTGTCTGCCCACTAGCTGGGAGATAGATACCCAAGTGCATTCAAAGGGCCAAGTAGAAATCAAATCTGATTCAAAATGGAAGAAAGAACTCAGAAGTCTAGATTTACATTGATGCTTCAGGAAATTAAGATGAGATTGCACAATGTTAGGACAATTTCACACTAAGGTCATTTTCCCATTGGGGGCTATAAATCAGATTAACTTTCTCTGGGAGGATGTTAAGAGTGTTTGGGTCAAAGCAACAGAGCTTGGCTTCCTCCTTCTTAATTACTTACAGCTTCCTCTTTGGAAATGCAGACACAAAATGTCCTAAAATATATTAGCCTGGAGGTTCTCTTGACCACACTGTTTTTGGCTTCAGCTGTATCTCTGCAATGATATGCTTGATAGTCATGTAAAATTGTTTTTTGTTTTGTTTTGTTTTGTTTTGTTTTGTTTTGTGGCACTGGGGATTGAACTCAGGGGCGTTCTACCTTTGAGCTATACCCCCAGCCCCATTTTTTATTCTTTCTTTTGAAACCAGGTCTCACTAAGTTGCGGAGTGCCTCACTAGGTAGCTGAGGCTGGCCTCGAACCCGAATCCTCCAGTCTCAGCCTCCCGAATGCTGGAATTACAAGCATGGGGCGCCACCACACCCGGTGTAAAATTGTTTTTGCTAAGGTTATTAGGTCTCATAAGTTACTAGAGTTTCCTTGTTAGTTGAATAAAGAGGTCTTGAAATGGAACCAAAGAACTTTGCTACCTCTTCCTAATGCCAAATGGCAAAGGTGCTTGGTTAAAGAATATAGTTATGTCAAAATATTAATCATTCTTAAACATTTCAAAGTATTTATCTTTCTTTTTGCATTTAAGTTTTTATTTTCATCACGTATATGTGCTTTCAGGGAAATTCTTCCCATTGCTCTTTTTTCAAAGGTCTAAAAGCAAGCTATGATTTATAAGAGCTGTCAATCAAAATTGAAAACATAATGTGTGCAACTCTACATACCATTGCATTTCTTCTACATGATTGACTTGCTATTAACAATCCTATTCTTTTCGTTGATTTTTAGATTGGATGAATTGTTAAAGAAGACTGCTTAAAACCTTAAAATTGGCTCTTCTTAGATGTGAAAGTAAAGTCACAGGAAGGAACATAGACGTGAAAAAGTCAAAGTCTGTAAGTGTTTAATGTCAGCATATATCTTGCTCCATTTCGAGTGACAGTTTTTCATTGTTTCATTCTCTGTAGCTGTCAGCCTGCAATTCTTCCATGCTCTTTAACACTGGCATGCTTCAAGGTGTTCTATGGTCATCAAAGACATTTTTAAAAATCCCCCAAAACCTGAATCTTCAATCAACAAAGAACAAGAGGAAAATTACACAAATTATTTAATTACTGATTTGGCATTTTCAATCTACAACTTGAAAAATGGCTAACCTTTAGAATTTAGACATTGTTATTAGACCTGGAAGCTTTCTGAGTCAGTTAAATATGACAGTCCTAAAGTAAATCTCAAAAATATCATGTTGAGGAATGATATTGAATCCCAGACCTTAAGAAAGCCCAAACCCAAGGTTTCAATAAGCCAGAGGTCAGAGTCTATTCATAAATCTACTGCTCCGTCTCAGGTTCATTCACTTGTTGAGTCCTGCTGGGAGCGAGGTCCCCTCATGTTCCTCTCAAGTTCCTCTTGATGTAGTAGCTTGACTCGTGTGACTGTCTCTCTGAGATATTCCTTATTTGTTGTTTCACCCTGATGCCAACTTACTCCATTTCTACTATCCGTCATCTTTTAGGTATAATTCCTGACCCATGCTCCCTTCTTCAAGATCTTACACTGGCAGCTACTTGACTCTTCTACTCTGGTCATCAACTTGAACCACAAACCTTATCTCTGTGTGGCTCCAGTTTCTCAAAACCCTGCTTGCCTTTTTAATGATTTCCTTAAGTTGATGTCTGTCAGTGTCTAGTTTTGACTTTGATCCTAATGACAGGATCTCTGCAAAGGCTGTCTTACATATGACTTATCTTGTTTTAAAATTTTAATAATGGCCCTATCCTAAGATAGTGCTTAAAAGCTTTGGAATGTATATATATGAAATTATGAATGCTAATCTCAGTATCTTGTACAGGGAAAGGGAGGGAGTGGAGTGGGATCTGGGGTTGGGGGGAAGCTCACCAAGTGCGGTGTGCATGTATGACACTATCACCCTGAACTTCATTATGATGTGAGAATACAATGCACCAATAAAAGCATATTAAAAGTTGCTGAATTTCAGCTACTATAAAATAAAGCAAAAGCCATCTCAAGTTATTAGATTATCTTAAGTATTTCTTCTCAATGTCAAAATAACAGTAAATTGTGTAGTAAAGGGTCTTAATACTTTAGTCCTTCTCTTTGTTTTCTTCAAAATATTTATTGCCCCATATTGTTTGCCATTGGCATGAATTAATCAAAATTCTTGTGAGTAGTTTGATTATCTTTCTTTTCTCTGTGAATAGGTGACTTAATATGCATGTATTACACACAGAATTGATTTTTGATCAACCATTTGATGTTATAATGCATTATGACAATAGTTTCTTTTTTTAAAACCTTTATCCTCTTGGTTCCTGCTATTCTATACCATTTAATATAATATATGTAATGTATACTAATCCAACCCAAATTCCATATTTTACTCTAGTTTATTTACAGTAATAAGTAATATTTATCATTATTTTATATACTATTTATGTTATAGAAGTGTTAGTTCTACCATACATCTCAGCCTTCAGCTTGCATTTTCTCCCAATAAAAATCACATTCAGAGATCTATCAATGCCGATTAACATAGATCTTAAAAAGTCCTCTTCATTGTTGCTATTGAATTAATATATTTCAGTAATAAAGATTTTATTTATTCAGTAAGATTTTGATGGACATTTAGGTTTTTAGTTACTTCAAGCAAAAATTTAATGGATATACTTGTAACAGTTTCTTCACAATTTAATTCTAACTTTCTATTGGGCCTGTGAGAGAAGTCTTCTTTCTATCCAAAAGGAATCTTCTGATTTAGTAAGTAAAATTACCAGTGTCATACTCCCTGAAGTTAAGCACACCATCCAAATTCATTAGGCCATCCCAAAGAGAATGTGTAACCACTCATAGAAATAATCGCCCTGTAACTTTATGGCTTTTGTTTCCAAATAAGACCAAGGTTAAAATATAACTAATTTTGAAGGAAAATTATGTCACTGTAGTTAACTCCATCATAG
>PVLC010013573.1:23817-41527 GCA_004027655.1 Graphiurus murinus | reverse complement strand
AAAAAAAAAAAAAAAAAAAAAAAAAAAAAAAAAAAAAAAAAAAAAAAAAAAAAAAAAAAAAAAAAAAAAAAAAAAAAAAAAAAAAAAAAAAAAAAACAGGAATTCTGAGACTGGAGACTGATGAATAATTTTAAAAAATAGTAGAGCAGTCTATTAGTACAAGCAAGATCAATCATAAAAGCATGCTTAGAGTGTTTTGTTGAGAAAAGTTACATATGGGTATTTATCAACAATCACTAGTTGAGATAAATAGGGCCTGTGAAAATCACTATGATAAAAGACAGATGCAAGATAGTTCAAGAAAATCATATTAATGGGAATTAAATGAGTTTATAGATGTCAAGTTCTTCGAAAGATGTCTGATACCCAGAAGGTGCCTAACAAATGGTGTTAGCATAAATATTACTACAACTATTAGTTTTATAAGTCTGTCTCAATTATTTTTTATTTTCTAGCAGAGATTGAACTATTTTTGTATTTGATTGTGTCTGCGTAACAAAGAACTTAATTTTTAAATGTTCAGAGGGTACACAGTACTATAGTGATGAGTAGGTGTTAGTAGTTTGGGCTTGTTTTTATTTATTTATTTATTTATTTATTTATTTATTTATTTTTAATTTAGAGAACTGTTATTTAAAATCTGTTAGGAATTTTGCATTTTCCAATTCTTCTAGAAGTTGAAGGATCAATCCAGTGTGGGAAATAAAAGCTCATAGTTGGGAGAGAGTGTTGTGTTTAAATGCATATAAAATAACTACCTATTCATTGTCTGGGTGAAGTCTAAATTCATTGGAAGAAAGCCTGCTGGCTGGCTTCAGAATGCATTGTGGAGTTTTCTGCTTAGGAGTGGACATTAGTTTTGTCAAACTAATGGCTAAAGCTCTCATGAGAGGTTCAGTAGATCATTCAAGCCAATCATGTTATAGGCACAACAGATAAAAGACAGAAAAGAAACTATGGCTTGTCATGGTGCCATGCTACCATGCTACCAGAAGAAGATATTAGTTTCCACTTCAGATTTGTTTCCAGACTGGTTAGTCCAGAATTCAGATCACGAGTTGACTGACTATATGTTTCGTTTTGATTTGTTTTTCTCTATCAAAGCAAACAAGAACTGGAAAATAGAATAGTAAAAGTAGATATTAATCAGGAACTATTGCAGCAGGAGAAAATAGACCTCAGTATAGAACTGGGATCAATTCTGAATATAACCATAACAAGTGGAGATTCATAACCAAGGGGCAGTTTTGTGGTGGAGCGGTCAGTGGATAGAAAATTATTAACAGGAAACAGCAGAAGTAAGAGGAGATTCTGGATAAACTGACTTAATTTGATTCTTCCTGAAGCAGAACAGGGTGACTAGATATCTGGGGGTTGAGGAATTTGATCAGATATTGAGTTTGTTCAGGTATCAAGGATGGTATTCTTTCTAAACTGATGTAACTGAATTATTGCTATTACTAGATAATACAAACCGAATAAAGGCAGATATTGAAGGTCTACCTAGAGGTCTTGGAGAAGCCCATGAAAGTTAGTTAGGTCAAGGAGAGTATTTGTAATCTCTCATGCCCATAAAACAAACACTATGAATGCTCTGTATATTTATTTTATTTTGTTTTGCTTTCCCCATGAAAGAATGTTTTGAGTAACTACTGTCTGGCTAACTACCTTCCCACCTCAACTTTATAAAGGCCATTATGAAAGTTTGACTTCAGAAAAGTCACCTCCACAGGTCCCCGAGTTCCCAGGAATTGGCCAAGCCCCAAGAAACCCTCCACGCCAAGCCCTGACTGCATAGTGCTGCTTCTTTTGAAATGTTCCCTTGCAGCGAATACAGAATGACCAAATGTCCAGAGCAGCCAATCAAGGATGATTAACTGTCCCAAATGACCAACCAGAAGTCTCCAACTTCCCAAATTTCCATTGTATTAGAACACTGACCAATCAGATACTCTTTCAGTGTTTCCTCTTGTGATACTATAAAATGTACTTCCCTTTATAATTCTGTTTAATTCCTACTGAAAACAAGTGACCAATAAACAGCCATTGTTAAGGTGGTACCTAGTTTTGTTTTCCGTAGTTCACAGTAGTACTATTTATAGTAATCCAAACCTGAAACAACCTTATTTCTATTATCCAGAGAAGGGATAAATACTGAAAAAGTAAATAGTCATACAATGAGAAAATAGATATCAACAAAATAAAATAGGAACTATAAAGCAATGAGAATGCATGGGTTATTGTAGATAAATCTTACAAACATAATGCTGGACAAAAGAAAGCAGACACAGAACAATTGTATAATAGTATTTTTATAAAATTCACACAAAAGCATATCTATTTTTGTATATTCAAAATCAGAATTGTGGGTACCTTATTGAGGGAAAGTGATTGAGAGACAGCAAAAAGTGAGATTCTGAAAATATATTTCATGCTCTGAGTGATAAAAGAAGAGCATTTTGTGAGAATTCAATGAGATATAGTTTGATATTACAATTCTAAAATGTTATTTATAATGTTATCTTCTTTTACTGGCATGGGCTAAAGAGTCCCGTATGTCTTCTAAGATATACTAATATTAAATAAAACAATTTATTAAATATTTTAAGTTGAGCTGGACATGGCGGTGGACACCTATAATCCCAGTACTCCGAATGCTGAGACAGGAGGATCGCAGGTTCAAGTCAAGCTTCAGCAACATAGTGAGACCCGTTTGAAAAAATAAAAACATAAAAAGGTCTGGGGTGTAGCTCTGAGGTAGAATGTCCCTGAGTTCAATTCTTAGTACCAACACACACACATACAACTTAAATATTTGTATGTGTGTGTTGGTATATATATATATTATATATAATATATATTTAATATATAATATATATTTAAGTTGTATTAATTTTCTACCCACTCAGAAAAAGGAACTTCGTTTCTATAGAAAATATCAATGCCAGTTTCTGAGTGTATTGAGATTGAAGAGAAGGATTCACTAAGAAATATTCTGTTCTCAGTACACCATTAAATCCCACCACACACACACACACACAAATGTTGATTTCTTTTAGAAGAATGAGTCAGGTAAAAAACAGAAATGTTTTTCAATCAACTAACACAATTTAAAATACTTTTTTTTTCTCCAAACATATTCACAATAACACTTCTCAACTCCTATGTTGAACAGGAACAACATATCAAAATTGTGTGATAGTTCATGATCTTGGGTCAACATAGGTCAAATAAACAAAATTCAGTGATGGGGACACTCATTCTTCTTAGCAATAGACTGTTGTTTTGCAGTTCTATGTCACTTCAGAATAGGGCTGTTTGGAAAGCCTTGCTGAGAAACAGCTCTGAATTGTCTTTCTTTGGGGCCCTGAATATCTCATCTCCAAGACAACCAGTCACTGAAGCATATTTCTCTATCATAGAGTTCGCAATATCTTGCCTACACAGATAGCTTCTCAAGGTTCCTCGGATTCTTTGTATAGATTCTCAGTGTTTACATACTATATACAGTTCTTGAGTGGTGTGTGTGTGTGGGGGGGGCAAAGTTTAATCTAACTCTAAGCAGCACTACATTTTAAAGCTTAAACAATTATTATTATAAAAGTGTCATTGGAAAAGTCAGTTGGTAACATCTTGCTCTATTAGATAATATAATAAATAATAATCAAAAAACTAATGTATTGCTAATGTGTTGTGTGTGTGTGTGTGTGTGTGTGTGTGTGTGTGTGTGTGTGTATAAGGTATAAGGTACTGGGGATTGAACCTAGAGGCGTTCTATCTCTGAGCTACACCTCAGCCCTATTTTACCTTTTATTTTGAAACAAGTTCTCACTAAGTTGTGGAATGCCTCACTAAGTTGCTGAGACTGGCCATGAACCAGCCATCTTCCCATCTCACCCTCTCAAGTACTGGAAATACAAGAGTGCTCCACCATGCCTGGCTATGTGTTGACTTTTATTAGCACCAAGTCTTGTTACTTCTGCTTGCATTCATCTATGGGCTCCTTATTTGCTTGTGTGATTGAGGATTGCATTTTGGAATGCTCCCTTTATAGTGCTCTATTATGAACTAAAACAGCTGGATATACTGGTAAAAACTACTTACTATATTGAAAAGCAAGACTAATTTCCTGGACTTGATGATTGTTCAAAATATGTTGGGGGTGGGATATTATTTGATTATATTAAATACTAGGGTCCCAAGAAGACAAAAACCCTGTGCATGAAACTGACCAATAAACTGCTCTTAAAAACATCCTTGTAGCTGGGTGTGATGGAGCATACCTTTATATCCAGTATTTGGGAGACTGAGACAGGAGGATCACAGGTTCGAGGCCAACCTCAGCAATTTAGCAAGACACTGTTTCAAAACAAAAACTAAAAATGGCTGGGGTTATAGCTCTTAGGTAGAATGTCCCCAATTCAATCCCCAACTCCACAAAACCAACTACACAAACAAATAGTCTTGTGAGACATCTATGTAAGCACAATGATCAACATATAGAAATAAAAGTCTAAAAGTAACACTTTTTGTCTTATAATAACTAGAACTTTACAGCTCTAAATCCATAGACACCATGCACATAAAAAGCTAAACTCAAACACTTAGAAGATGTCCAATAGTGTTCAAAATAAGAGTGAAGCATCTCTCTTAGCCTCAGAAAAATGGTGGTTGCAATAAAGTCAGACTAAATAAACTAAATAAAGACTTTCTCAGGCAAATAAAATTGAGGTGCATTGTTACCAGTATATCTGCCTTGCAAGAAATGTGTAAAAAGTTCTTCAGAAAGATAGAAATTATAATGATGAGGAGCTTATACCTATATACAGAGAGGAAAAGAGCAAAAACAAGTGTAGAAAAATGCTGGAATAACCGGGCATCTATCTGCCTAAAAAAAATTAATACAGATGAAGAACATACCACTTTCAGAAAATGAACTCAAGATGGACCATAGGTCAACATGTGATACATGAAACTAGATAATGCCTAGAAAATAACGCAGGAGAAAATCTTGGTGACCGTGTTTGGCAAAATGTGTGAGAAAAATCAACATCAAGAAGGGGAGATTTATTGTGGGTCACAGTGTCAGAGGATTCATTCTATGGGCAGCTGCTTCCATCCTTTCCTGGCTCATTATGGGGAGTCATCACAGCATGGCGGGAGGACATGGTGGAGGAAAGCTGCTCTCCTCCTGGCAGCTGGGAAGCAGAGAGAGAGAGAGAGAGAGAGAGAGAGAGAGAGAGAGAGAGAGAGAGAGAGGAGTCAGAAAGGGGCAGGGACAAATGGCATTAGCTCCTGCAGAGGCTCTGGGCTCTAGGATTCTTTTCCCCATATCACTGTCTCCACCTCACCATGAGACTACCATGAAGTAGTGAGCAATGAAGTTTGTCTTTTTTCTCTCTTAACCTCCATTTTCCTTGGGAATCTTGAAGGGTGGATAACACTACTGTAGTTTTTCTAGGCAAACAGTCACATTGGTTCATCGCAAGCAACTTCTAGGTACAAATGTGTATGATCAATTTACAGACAATGAAAAAGCCACCATCTAAGGAAAGTTTTGTTAGCCTTTTGTTATTTATTTATTTATTTATTTATTTGGTACTGAGAATTGAACCCAGGGGCATTCTACCTCCAAGCTACATCCCCTATCCCCTTTTTTTGTTTTGAAACAGGGTCTCTCAATGTTGCTGAGAGTCTCACTTATGATGCTGAGGCTGTCCTTGAACCTTCGGTCCTCCTATCTCAGCCTCCCAAATACTAGGATTACAGGCATGTATCACCATGCTTGGCTGCTTGTGATTTTAATGGTGTCAATAAAGAAAGAGTGTACTGACTCCTCTTTCAGACACCATTCAGGAATTCGTTTTCTCCAATAGACAAACCTATCCATTCGGTAATAGTGTTTGCAAACCAGGGCTAAAAATAAAACTAACTAGCAAAAATTGACAGTTATAGCCCAGACGAGTTAGATGATTTCAGTGGTTCCACCACTCCTTGTTAAATATTTAAAATGCTGTTTTGATAATAAATTCTTCAAATCAAAGTAAGCAGTGGGTTCTCAGCTTCTGCTTTATTTGGGGTTTTGCATTATTAAAAACATACACTGTCTACGAGGAGGTAGCAAGCCTGGAAAAGTAAGCACTTTACTAAAATTTTGGGATACGATCACTTTAATAAGACTGAATATCTATGACCTCAAATTATTCAACAGCTTTTATTCTCTGTATAAGACTTAGTTTTAAAAAACCAGAAAATCATTTCTAAATAACTAGATGTACATAAATGCATGAAAGAAAAGAAAATGCAATCCACTGTGTCTGACAGCTAGGGAAGAAAGCGTTTTTCTGTCCTTTATATTATCTACAGCTCTATCAGAGCTAGGAAAATAACATCCCTTTTTACTCAGGATTTTTCTGAATTCTGCCTGTTTATTTAAAATTATATCAGAGTACTGATAAGAACAATAGCCTAAAACACTAAAAGGTTCACTACTAAGAGGAGATCTAATGCAATTTATTAAATGATCAAGAACTCATGATTTAGATTGAATAATAATCTGTAGGCATTTACTATAGTTTTCTGGGTGGAATATTATTACTAGATTATTCAGACCTAAGACTCATCCCAAGGGAAAAGGGTTAAGTGGGTTTATAGGAAATTGCAAAGATCTATTTGAACAAAAAGAATTATACATTACCACTTGTTTTTTTCTGACTTAGATGCATAATATCTGAGTATCCTTTGTGTGTGTATGTTGGGTAGACTTGGGGATTGAACCTGTTTGTATTATACCTCTGAGCTATATACCGAGCCCTATTATTTATTTTGAAACAGGGTCTTGCTAAATTACCATTCCAATTAAAACTCTCATGGCAACTGGATAATTTGCCTCTCTCATTGGCTGTGTAAAACGTTTTAATGTATTCATCTGTGTCCTATAACAGATTACAGTAATAAACAATTCTCAAAACAAAGCAAATATTAGTCAATGTCTATGCATGTACCTAACTATCCCTATCTATGTAAATCCTGTCTACATGACATTTTTTAAATGTCTCTGATGTTTTCCCTGAGCATTAACACTGCTGGAGTGATCTAATTCTAAACTTATCATTATAATGCCATTAAACATTTAGTACCCTCTCACTGAGACTGATGAAATAAACTTAGCAATTTTTTTTATCAGAGTATTTCTGTTCCTTTTTCTGTAATTTCACTTGAAATTTCATCTTTCAGTTTTATCTAAAATGAATACTTCGTTAGGGATTTTCATTTGGTGAGAATCAAGAACCTTAAAGCATGTCTTGCTATTTTCTGCCCCTCTCTCAATTTTTTTCAGTGAAAGATACCAAGATATAGAAAGACAAATGCAGACCCTTGAACTATGTCTTATCTGCAGGAAGGATTATATTAATTAAAATAAGAGGAAATAACCTTTACTGATTTAATTAATATATAATTTTTCAACTCTCTTCCAAAATCTCAGCATTAGTCCTTGAGATAATTTCAGGAGACTTGGGGTTAATAAAGAAGAGTTCTTTCAGTCATTATTTAAAAACTTTTATATATTCTGAACATCTACTTAATATTCTTGAGCAATAAGCCTTGATGTTATTTTCAAGGAATATCCAAGAGGTTTTCATAATGCTAACCTAAGAAATATTCATTAACTTTGAATAAACTCAGTTTATTTTTCATTAATAAACGACCAAAAAAAAAAAAAAAAAACCTTAAATGCAAAGGCTTTGTAAAGAGTGTAATTATTGTCTTTGAAATGTTAAAATAAAATTGATAGGATGTTCTCAAAAATAGGCAAATATGGAGAGATAAATAGACTGACAGATGGATATAGGTATTTAGATATATGGAAATGTGTAGAGAAATATGGGAAACATTTACCATAGCAGTTGCAAAAGAATGTAAAAAAATCACATAAATTATCCCCGCCCTCCTAAAAAAAAGGCCCTTTAAACCTGCCTTAAAGCTGCCAAAGTTGGAGAAATGCAGTCAACTATGCTACCTGTTATGAGATGGGTTTTACTACAACAGGTAGCAAGGAAGCCAACAGAATCCACCCATAACCCTATTATATTTTCCTAGTTCATTCTCTCTTCACTTTATTTTTATCCTCAACTCTTTGGCATCTCTTCTTTCTCTGCTATACATTTGTTTGTTATTTTACTTGAAAAACCAAAGTAATTAGAAGGGACCTTTCATAATCTTCAATCATCAGAATCTACTTTCTTCTTTCCATCACAATGTATACAATAATATTTCTTTTGTATAATATGAACTCACATCTTTGCTTCTCATCTTTGCTTCTTAAAATTACATATATAGTACAATTTTTTATTATATATTATACATTTTTTCCAATTTGTCCTTCATCTGGATCATTTTTATCTTCATGTAAACATTCTCTGACATTTTCTTTCTTAACAAAGCCTACCTGACTTCACAGATCCATTCAAAAAATTCTGCCATTCATGCTAACTATTTGTATTGGGGATCTCTAAGACCATCCTCAGACTCAACAATCCAGTAGAAAGATAAGGTAGTATGACTATGTCATGGCTTAGCACAATGAAAGGATACAGATGAAAACCAGTAGAGTAGAAAGATGCCTACGGCAAAGTCCAGGAGGATACAAATGGAAGCTTCTAAGTGGCCTCTCTCAGTGAGTCTACATAGAGCTTCTCTTCACCCCCCCCCCACCCCCCGGCCCAGTGGTGGTCTGGAAGAACATAATCAAAGTGTGCTCAAATAGGGAATTTCTCCTGATTTTGTTTGTTTGTTTCTTCGAGTCAGTCACAAAGGCATACAGTGCTCCTTGGTATCCAGGGTTCCAGAATTTACTTGTTTTGAGAGTCTTGTTGGCACATAGTACACCAGTGACTAATTTCAGTTGTTCAGACTCCACCTATGGTCAGAGAAAATATAGGTATTCAACTTAAATCATACTGTTAACTTTAACTGTCTGATCAAACTTCACACTATCTTCACCATGGTCTTCATCAAACATTGCAGTTTTATCAGGCAGAATATCCTGAGGGCCCAGAGGTTATCTCCCTGGAGCTGACCTCATCCAACCCTCAAGATAGGCCTTTACAAATAATGTACAGGTTTTTAGCTACCCAGGTCTACTGAGTTAACCCTTTCCTGCACATTGTTTTTATGAGAAAACTGCTGAAAGATGATGTGACCTTTATGAACAGTTCTTTCTCCAAGGAGGCTTGGATTAGGAGAGAATATCCAAATGTTTAAATAAGTAACAAAGCCCTTTAGTGAAAGAAACAGCATGAAATGCACATGGTAATACTTGAAACCTGGATTGAGTTTAGTGTAATTGTTGAAAGCAAAGAAAATCTGCAGCTGAAAAGTAAAATGGAGCAGTAGTTTCATTTTGTGTCAAATTTGATAAGCCCTCCTGAGTTTCTGAATATAGGGAGAAAGGAAAATCAGAGAAAAGAAAATATATGAAGTGGACCAACCATACAAAGGATTGTTGAATCCTCATTTGAGTCATTGTTCATAGGTTCTCTTTTGCTGGTGACAGTCTAAATACACACTTTGTGTAAGCACAGTTATTAACTCTGCTCATTTCATATGTGAAAAAAAGCCTGGTTTAGTTGATTAATCATATGGCCAAACTGGACATGATGGTGCATGCCTGTAATCCCAGTACTTAGTAGGCTGAGACAGGAGGATCTCAGGTTTGAGGCCAGTCTCATCAATTTGGTGAGAGCCTTGGCAAGTTAATGAGACCTTGTTTCGAAATAAAATAATAAAATGGTGCTAGGGTGTAACTTGGAGGTAGCGTGCCCCTCCAAAGGGTTCAATCTCTAGTACCAACAAAACAAAAACAAACAAACAAAAATCTCAGGAAGTTGCATTAACAGTGAAGAATACAGTTCCTATATGCGGAGGAAGTGCTCTTTGAGAAACAGGAAACAGGAACCAGGCTACCTATTTTGCCTTGGGCACTGGAAAAGGACTCCCCAGTTGTAAAAGAAGCCTGGAAAAAAATTGCTCTTGACTACTTCTTAAGGTGTGGTTTATAGCAAATAAGGATTCAGCCAGGTGAAAAGATGCAGGTGAGCTTAGGGAGCAGAAACAAAACAAACCACGGAATGAAATCAGTGCACAGTTCTGAAGTATCCCAGCTGACTCATGTTGTGGTGTGGAAATAAAAGACAGGGCAGCCAACTGCAAAATCACCGAAGTGCCAAAGTGAAAATCTCTACCCACAAAATGAGCCTGCAAATCCAAGCACTGTAAGAACTAAAGTAACCTAAAGCTAAGAAATGAAGGACCAAGACAAAGTAGAACCCACCAGAAAAACATTAAGGCTGAATCATCCCCTCTACAAGCTAAAGTAGTTGCTGTGATACAATTCTCAAAAAAAGAAAAAAAAAACCCTTTTCTCTCCTTCTTCTAGCATTTCAATTATTATTTCATATCGCATTATTGTCATGAAAGTAAGGTGTTTTACAAATGGATAATGTCTATTGATCAATTTTCTGACTCTTCTTTCATCTTCAAATGGTTCTCTGATACACATCACATACGATTGCTATTTCCAGTATAGCATTATTCCTCTCTTGCCTTGAATTTCTGCCTGGCTCTTTTTTGTAGTTTCTATTACTCTGCTGAGATTTTCTTTTTATATAACTTTATTATAAGTACAGGTGCTTTAAATTCAATTTCAGTGTCACTAAAGAGTCAGTATCTATTTGCTTAACTTTTGTGTATCATTTATATTTTCTGTTACTTTTTGTTGTTAAGAAGTTTGGATTTCATTCTGAATATACTTGATACACTATTATAGAGTCTCTGAATTCTGTTACATTCTTCTGAAGGATTTTTCTTTTTTGTGTTATATTTTTGTTTTGCTTTTGTTTAGGTTTAGCAGGCAATAAAGTAAGCTTATCACAAACTCCAAACTATTTTTTCTGAATGTGACTGGCAGATGAAATCTCTATTCCATTTTATAGGACTTATTTAGGATGATCTGACCAAGTTCCAGCATTTTCAGAGTTAATTTTTAATATTTTCTTTGTAGGTCATTATTATTACCTGTGTGTGTGTGTGTGTGTGTGTGTGTGTGTGTGTGTGTGTGTGTGTAGGGGGGGCGTTCTTTTAGGACTGATGGATTCATTCCTCCATCAGGAACTCAGGATTGGTGGGGTCCATGGCTAACAAAGATGGAAAAGAATTCAACAAATGCCAGGGAGAGACATGGACAGAGGTTTATTTAGGAAAGTAGGAAACACACATTCAAAGGAGAATGAGAGCCACTTCAAGAGGGAGAGACACATCTTGGGGAATACAGGGATCTTTTCTTAGAGGAGACATTTGTGAGGGATGGGCTAAAGGAGATTTATGAGGATGATCTCAGTCAGGTAGTCCCAAGGCAGTTTCTGGTAGTCTTGTGATCTGGTCAGTCTTAGGAAGAATGATCTCGGTTTTGTAGTCCTGAAATTGTTTCTGTTGTTCTGGTCAGCCTTAGGGTCCTCAGGCCGATTGAGGCTTATTTATCTGATTAACAGATAAACTAAAGAGTGTCCTAACCTATAGGTTTCTCAAGATATTGCATCAATCTTATTAACAATGCACAGGACAGTGATAGTTTCAGTTAACTCTAGGCCCTAGAGATTTGCTAGGAATTTGGGAGAGAAAGGCCTAGGAAAGAGAATTGGTTTGGGAAGTAAAGGTTGAAGCACTTCAGCTCCAGGTTCTTATATTAAAATTATATTTTACCTTTTCCTCCCTGTCTCTCTCCTTTTACTTATTTATTTCTGCCATCCTACATCAGTTCCACAGGAACAAATATATCATTACAAGAAGGAAATTTTCTCAGTTTAATCTTTAAAATTTGATTTCTTGGTACATTTGAATTTCAAATAGATTGGGAAATAGTATATAACAATAATTCATTGCTTTATTAAGTTATTATTGTTTAAATATAATATAAAGCTTTAAAATTCACCAGTCATTAAAATTTAAGCTCCATGAATGATATAATTGCCAGTGCTCTGCTCCTAGTGCATGAAATGTAAGAGAGATGCTTTTTAAACTATGAATGATTTATTGACTAACCTCATATTTTTATTGGTAGCTTATTGAATCAAAGTGTTGAAAATGTAAGTTTATATTTGGCTAACAGGTATTGACTTCAATATTTGGAGTCTTTTGTTAGAAAGCTAAATGATACTGCCAGTTGTAGAAAGTAATAATACTGATTACTGGATTTTATCAAGATTTATGTAATTTTCAAAGAATTTTATAATAAATATTACTAGTCTATCTTCTTTCTTATTAATATTTTTATTTTTCAATCTCAGATATGTACTAGTTGAAATGTCATCCTACCATTTTTTTTTAAATTTAATTTTATTTTTTTTGCAGTACTGGGGATTGAACTCAGAGGCATTCTACCTCCGAGCTATACCCCCAGCCCTATTTTTTATTCTTTATTTTGAAACCGAGTCTCACTAAGTTGCGGAGTGCCTCACTAGGTAGCTGAGGCTGGCCGCGAACCCAGATCCTCCGGTCTCAGCCTCCCGAATGCTGGGATTACAAGCGTGCGCCACCATGCACGGCTTCCATTTTTTTTATTTTTAATATGCTTTTATTGGTACAGTATAGTCTTAATTCATAATGTAAATCATGTTGACAGTGACTTACATGCACATAGCACTTGGTGCCCCCCCTTCCCACTTCCCTCCTTCCCAACAGAGTACTGGAATTGGCATAGGTATATTCGCATATGCACACATAGTTGATGGTAGTATTATGTCAAATGGAATATGGAAAAATTACCATAACAACATAGCTGATTGTATCTAAATACTGGGAAATGATAAAAAGTGAAAAAACATTGCAGATTTTGGGGACATTCACCTTTTTATTAAGTAATACATAACAAGGTCCTTAGATATCCGATCTCTCAGCATACAACTACAACTACACAGTTGCACAAGAAAATTGTCAGAATAAATGAGCTTCAAATACATTTATAAAAATAATTTATTTGAAAATATATTTTATTTAGAAAGATATTTCTTAAATTCCCACATTAGAATCATAAGAGACAATTTATTTATTATGCCTTGAGGACAAAAACGAACATCTGAAGTCTTTCTTATTCATTTGGTGTGAAACTGTCCTGAAAATGACATAAATTTATAATTTTATTTTTCTTTATGGCTGTATGAAACTCCATTATGTAGATATAACACAATTTTTTTTTTATCACCCATCTGTTGACAGGTGCTTAGGTTGATTCCACAACTTGGCTATTGGGAGTAGGGTATGATAAATATGTGTAGGCATGTACTTCTAAAGTGTGTTGACTTTAATCCTTTTGGATAAATACCAAGGAGTACAGTTAGATCATAAAGTATTTCTATTTGGGGTCTTTTAAGGCACTTCTACAGTGGTTGTACTAATATACATTCCTACAGTGATTTCTACAGTGATTGTACTAATATACATTCCTACCAAAAATATATGAGTTCCCTTTCCCTGAATCCTTGACAGTATTTATGTTTATTTGTGTTCTTAACAATTGCCATTCTGACTGAAGCAAGATAGAATCTCATTATATTTTTTATTTTCAATTTTTTGATGGATAAATATGTTGAATACGTTTTCATACAATTGTTGGCCAGTTCTACTTCTTTTGAGAGGCATCTCTTCACCTCATTTGTGCAGTTGTTGTTTTTTTAGTTTTTGGGTTTTCTTCCATCAGTCTGGATTATAATTCAATATTGGAAGAATAGCTGGTAAAGATTTTCTCCTATTCTGCATGATGTTTTGAATGTTATTATTCCTTTTGCTTTGTAGAAACCATTAAATTTGATTCCACCCCATTTATTGATTCTTGGTATTACTTCCTCAGCTATAGGATTCCTATCCAGAAAGTCATTGTCTGTTCCTGTATGTTAGTGTTTGCCATGTGTTTTCTTTTCTTTTTTTTTTCTTTTTTACTGTTTGGCATGCTGGGGCTTGAAACCAGCACCACACTATCAATGAGCTACATCACCATCCTTTTTAACTTTTTATATTTTGAGACAGGTCTAAGTTGCCCAGGCAGCCCTTGCACTTACAATCCTCCTGCCTGAGCCTTTTGAGCCACTGGAATTAACTAGTGTGTGCCATGGTGCCTGGCTTACCACGTTTTCTTCTGACGATTGCAAAGTTTCTGGTTTTATATCTAGCTCTTTGATCCATTTGAATTAATTTTTGTGTCAGGTGAGAGCTAGAGATCTAGTTTCATTCTTTTATGTATGGATATCCAGTTTTCCCAACACTTTATTTAACAGTCTATTTTTTTTTTCCTGTGTATGTTTTTAAAACCTTTATTAAGAATCAGGTAACTGTAGATATGTGGTTTTCTCTCTGTGTCTTCTATTTCATTCTTCTACATGTCTATTTTTACTGCAGTACCATGCTGTTTTTGTCACTATGGCTCTGTAACATCATTCAAAATTGGGCCCTATGATGCCTCCAGCTTTGTTCTTTTTGCTTAAGATTGCACTGGCTATTCTGAGTCTTTTCTTCTTCCTTATGAATTTTATGGTTGCTTTTCTAGTTCTATAAAAGACATCAGATATTTTGATGGGGATTCCATTGAATCTCTACCATTTTAGGCAATATGGTCATTTTAACCATGTTAATTCTGCTTACTCGTGAACATTAAAGTGCTTTCCATCTTCTATGTGCCTTCTTTATTTTTTCAGTGTTCTATCATTTTCATTGTATAGGCTAGCGTGTAGATTGTAGAGGTTACGTACTTCCTTGGTTGGATTGATTCCTTGGCATTTTATTTTTTGAGGCTCTTGTAAATAGAATTGTTTTCCTGATTTCTTTTTCAGTAGATTCATCGTTGGTGTATATATAAAAGCTATTGATTTTTCATTGTCAATTTTGTATTCCTAAGTAGTGATTGCAGAGTAAGTATACTCAGGAGTCTGTGTGAAATGACTCTAGAAATCATTTTTTTAATGTTGTCTTTATTACTTATTCATAATAAACCAGGCACAGGCAAATTTGAATCATTTCAAACTTGGGACATTATCAAAAAAAGTTAAATAAATTCTTCAATTCTTTTTATCCTCTCTATCTCCCTCCCCCATTTCCCTTCCATTATTCTACTAATCTCTCTCTCTCTCTCTCTCTCTCTCTCTCTCTCTCTCTCTCTCTCTCTCTCTCTCCTCATTCATCTTGATTGATACTACATAAAATATTCAATAAACTTTCCAAACTTCCCAAGCTAGGGGTCAAGAGTTTTTATTTAAGTATCTCTGATGGAAGACATACCAAGTAATGCAACTGAACACACTAAGATTCAATACACAATTGCTCTCTTTTAAAGCAGTAATAGCTTCATCAAAATCAGCGGGACATTATATCACAGTATCAAGTGAAGACATATCCAGCCAGGTATTCAAGTAGAATAAAAAGGAAAGGATTTGTTGACACAGTAAGGTTTGATTCCTGAAAGTAATGACTTGCAAATGCAAACTGAGCAGCATTTAATACCTCATCCACACATATTTTTACTGAGCATAAAAATTCATAAAGACATGTTCTTCAGGGCAACAAAGAAAAAAATTAAGTGAGTTAGAAAGAAAGGAGGAGAACCCTTACATAAGTGAAGAAGGCACCTAACTGAGGGAGACAGAAGGGAGGAAAATGGAAACATCTCAATGGACATGATGTACATACACAATCTTATCAAAATCAATCACTGTGCTGAGCACTGGAAGGCAGAGGAGGGGGAAGGAGTAGGATAGGGGAGGGCTCAATGAGTGCTATGTGCTTGTATGCTTCTGTCACCCTGAACTTCATCGAGATGTATGATTACAATAAAAAAAAGATGTACGCACCAATAAAAAAAGAATGTGTGACTTCTTAAATAAAATTACAACCTTCAGAACATCTGAAGTAATGCTATGAGATCATTAATAGAAACATTAGAAAGACGTTCATGATGTTATGTTTTGGGTCTGGAATACCCCCCAATGTCACGTGTTAAAGACTTGGTCCTGATTCAGCAGTGCTCAGATTTGGAGGTATCAGGAAGTGATTTAATTATGAGGACTCTGTCTTTTTCTGTGGTTTAATTATTTAAAGCCACTTTTAAGAGTCATAGGAGGTATGAATTGACCAAAGGAGTGTATTATTGGGGTGTGACTTTGGGGACTGTGTCTTACCCCGGTTCCCTTTGCTTCCAGGCTCCTAAGAGCTGAGCAGCTGTCTTCTACTATAACCTTCCACCATGATGTTTCTGCCTTGAAACCAGCCAACCATGAGCTGAAATCTCTGAAACAATGAGCCAAAGTAAATATATATTTCCTCTTTTAAGTTATTTTTCTCAGATATTTCTCGCAGTGATAAAAAGCTGACTAATGTAATCATTAAAGTAATTGCAGTACCCATGTTGAATATTAATTTCAGCATAAATTGTACAGCACAATACCTGTCATGCTCAATCAATTCTTGTTGAGTGGAAAAACTTATTATGTATTAGGTATTGTTTTTCATTTTGAATACAAACTGAAGATCCCTTTTCTATTATCTCAAAGCACCTCTTGAAAAGTAGAAAACATTATAAAGTCAGCTATGGTGTATTTCCTAGATATAACTAAGCACTTATACTCCCAGCTACTGGAAATACTGGGTTCCATGCACTTATAACTGAATCCCACCCTTAAACTTGCCAGCAGTGAGAGAATATTATCTAACCCCAAATCAGGCAACTACTCAGAGTGGATCTGTGTCCAATGCTTGGTCATAATGAATGTTAAAAACCCAACCCCTTTGCCTTAATTTGAGAAAATTATGAACAGTTTTCCCAGCTTCCCAGGATTCAGTTTTAGTACATTGCAAATCAGCTTCTCCTCCCCAGTTCTGCTTCCATCATCCCCTCACATATTTTCTTTTCAGAAGCACACCTCAATTACAATCCTGCACACACAATTTTGCATGCAGTGTCTAATTCCTGGGTAATCTGAACTCAGAAAGTTGGTCGAGAATGGTTGGAGGAGGCATACTCTAAGAGTTGGAGGTGGTTGTTGGAAGTGTTGGGTGGAGTGTGACAACACCTGGGATATGGCAGCAGTAGAGATGTTAAACTTGCAAGTTTAAACTTGAAGCAGACACTTGTTGAACAAATGCTCTTGCAGATATTTCTCAGGATAGGGTAGTGTTGAGAAAGTCATAATATAAGGACAATGAAATCAGCCATTGCTGAGTGCAATTGATGCTCTTACAGAAAAGCTGCAAAGTCCTCCTTGGAAACATATACAAATAAACTAATTTCCTATGGATTGTAAGTAGAAAATTTGAAGATCAAGCCTAGGATTCTACATAAGAAAAGGAAGTCACAAGCTGGGCATGGTGGTGCATGCCTGTAATTTCAGTAATTAGGAGGCTGAGATTGGAGGTTCAAGGTCAGCCTTAGCAAGTAGTGAGATTCTCATTAACGTAGTAAGACCTTGCTTCAAAAAAAAAAAAAAAAATTAGAAAAAAATAGGGCTGGTGGTGTGTCTTAGCGATAGAATGCCCCTGTGATGAATCTGTAGTACCAAAAAAGAAATTAAAAAATTCAGACTGGGAGTGTAGCTTGGAGGTAGAATGGCTCTGGGTTCAATCCCCAGTACCAAAAAAAAAAAAAAAAAAAAAAAAAAAAAAAAAAAAAAAA
>PVLC010013573.1:13013-23717 GCA_004027655.1 Graphiurus murinus | reverse complement strand
GTACTTGGAAACTCCTGAAGCTGTATCAATGGACTTCCATCTCCACACTAAGGGCACTAAGGGTTCCATTTTGCAGACAACTCATGGCGTCTGCCTTCAGGATATGTTCTACTTACTCTCCTGGATGCCAGACTAATAAAGATTTTCAAATCCAAACAGAGACAAACAGGGCCTAAACCCCATTATCAATTCTAGGATCTAGCCCACATGTATTGGCAAAAGCCAAGGGAATATGTGAAGTACGAGATCCTGAGATTCTTGGGTCAAAGTTGAGGGATGAAAATTTTCTTAAGGGAGAGTATAACTATGTGGTCTGGTGCATGTGCCTATGATTTAAGAGTTAGCATTTTGGAAGTCACCCTGAAAGATGATGTTAATAAGAGGCTATGATAGTTTTGCAAAGTCACAGAGAACAATGACCCACAAGAGATGAAGAAGAAATGCCAAAATGCTATAAAAAAAAGGAAATGAAAAGATTCATGCCAATGCACGGATTTAAGTAAATATACTTTATATAGGGTATACATGTGTGTATTTATTTCCATATGATAGATTAACTATGTTGGGCATTACACATATATAATACACATTTTTGAATATAGAGAAACCTATAGCTTGCTGTGTTCCAAATGAGGGCATTTAGCTCAGCAAAAATAAGTGGACCGTCTGGAAGAAGAGGATATCAGTGTCATTGTAAAGCTCGGTGGTGGCGGCTGTCCTCTCTGGGCTAAGGCTGATGGTATTATGCAACTGGGCAGCACAAAGGCAACGGGAATAATAGGCTCCCAAATAAAAATGTCACTTAAACTTCTGAATTAGAAGTGGGCACAATTAAAGCAATGATCAATAAGCTTGTAGTAGCAACTAGGACCTGACCACAGAGTGCTACGAAGATGTTTAACAGAACATGTATTACAAGCAGCAAGATAAATAGGCAGTGAGCACGCATATTGATTACTCTCTACGATAGAGAAGAAATCAAGATGAATGATCCGGTGGCTAGGGGTAGATGTGATCTATTATCTAGCTTCTAAATCTTGACTAGTTCTTAGACTCAGGATCCACTGACTGCAGGCAAGGACAGGTTCCCAGGAGGAAAGAGCGTGCAACTCTATGGCAAATGTATAGAGCAATGATGCCTCCATGTTTTTCAAAGATGCAATGGTCTTTTCAGGGTATAAGTGCAATGGGAAAGGGTTGATAACCGTCTCTATGAGAACTGCCTAAGCAGTCTTGAGTTGATGTTGATTTTTCTGATCTAATGTGTCAGAACTCTGTGTTAGGGAGGTACCTAAGCGATCCAATAATGAATAGAATTCTAGACCCAAGCTGAGCATGATGGTGCATGCCTGTAAACCCAGTACTTGGGAGGCTGAGAAAGAATGATCACCTGTTTGAGACCAGTCTCAGCAATAGTAAGACCCTCAGCAGCCTAGTGAGACATTGTTTCAAAATAAATAAGTAAATAAATAAATAAATAAATAAATAAATAAATAAATAAATAAATAAATAGGCTAGGGGTGTATCTTGGAGGTAGAATGTTCATGAGTTCAATCCTCAGTACATACACGTATACATAAACACACACACAGGAATTCTACAATCAACTCCATATCATAATAGGTCCACTGAACCTACAGACACCAGTAGCCATCTCCCAGCCACTGAGTGAGTGTATGAAATAAACATATATCATATTTGACATTGATATATCAAAGTGAAAAAGGCTAAGTAGAAACTTTTGAAACTTCACACAATGAGTCAAACAAAGCAAAGCAAAATACCATTGTGTCTAATTGAGAATGTGGACATGTTAGTTTACCTGGAGGCTTTCTAAATCCCATAGTTCAGGGATTTTTAAGGCAGTCTCATCATGTAGGCATGATCACTTATGCTTTCCATTTATTGCCCCTCTTCGCTATCTAAAGAATGGAAAACGGAGCTAAAAATGCCAAGCTTATAACATAGCCAGGTCCTGTGATGATCAACTCCCGTCCAGGAAACCAGTAAAAGACAGGCTCCCATGACCTAGAAAATTACCAAGGTCTAAGGAATTCTGTCTCAAGAACCAGGCCAAAGACCAGATATTAGAACATAAGATTCTCCTAGCACTCCTATTACTTAGAAGATGAGAGGCTTTTAGGAGATGTGTGTGAAAACCAGGGGGAGTGGCCAATATCTAGCCACATGCCATATAATGATATTTTATTTAATGACACACTGAATGTACAGCAACAATTCCATCAATTTATATTACCTAGCGACATTGTGGCCTTTATACTTTGTTGTTTCTACAATCACACAATCACCTAAAGTCACATTTCTTAAGACATGTCCCGGTTGTTAAGTGGTGCATGTCTATAAATATTTTTATTATTTTGTAATCAGGTATTTTGGAACCATGCAATATGAATATTTTTCAGACTGCCTGGCTGTTTTCAATTAGCAGTATACATTTAAACTTCATCTATGTGTGTGTGTGTCTGTGTATGTGTGTGTGTGTGTGTGTGTGTGTGTGTGTCTGTGTCTGTGTGTGAATTCCATCCATTACCTACAGAAAGAGGTTATACTTTTAAAGGATCTCATTTTAGCTTCAGTACAAAGGGAAAGCTAAACCCTTTTACTAAGTAGCCATTTATAGAACTTTAGCTTCAATCAAAGAAAAGGAAAAGAAATAAAGCAAAGCCCTAGAACAAGAGAGCTCTCATTTTCTTTACCTCCGATTCCCAAACACTTTGGCAGAGATGAAAACAACTTTCCTGCTGGCGCTATTATCTGTGATAGCAGATCCTCTCGTCCTCACAATGAGAGCCCAGAAGGACAATCTGTCCCACAGTGGCAGAGGCAGTAAAGAATGGGCAAGTGAAGAATTTCAGCATACGGAAGAAAAAAATATAGAGAGATGGGCTGGACAATCACAGACAACAAAAGGACCCGAAAACCCCAAATTTGTTGTTTGTGTTTATTCCAACTTTGCCAGTTCTTTCTCTGTTTCTCTTAGAGTTCCCATAGAGATGAGACATTCACAGGAAATGATCCTTTTCTAAGCCACACAAAAACAAAACAGATATGAAAACAAAGAAACAGAAAGAAGAGAGAATTTAATTTAAACTTGTGATGATGGGAAGCCAAAGAAAATTCCTTTTCTTTTGCCTGTATGATTACTTGGAATGACAGTAATTTTGCTAAACCTACTTTACTTCTGATAACTCTTAGGAAATGGCCTTGTACTTAATGTTCCATTTCAAGCCTTGAATAATGAAATTTTATGGAATAAAAAATTCTAGGGAGAGCTATCTAAGTGCTGTTTCACAGTGAAAACACCAATCTTTTCAAACTGAGTAGTATCCTTTTTTTAATTATAGAAGTTCTTTGGAAGAAATTTCATAACTTTCTGAAAGGCACACAGAAAAAGTTTTAAATTTCCTGTGATTGCATTATCCAGAGAAAAGGCTGTTATTAATATATTAATATCTTTGGACAGTGTACATGTGCAGGTGTGTTTGTGTGTGTGTGTGTGTGTGTGTGTGTGTGTATAGATAAATTCATAGATACTTATTGTCCTTCTATGGTAGTGCACTATTAAATTCCTACTTCAAAGTATTCATATTGTTACAATCATAAAAATATTCAAATTATCATGCAAGTATAAATTTGAATATAAGTTGGATAATTTACATTAATTCTGAAAAATGCCAACATTTGGAATTGTTAGGATAGACAGATATAAGTAAATTTATAATATTTGATACTTCAAAATAGGAAGATGCAATTCTCTAATTTATTTTGTTATAATGAAGAAAGTAATAGGTAGAATTATCAAACATAATGGATATGGACATCTTGGAGATTGTATAACAGTCTAATATGTTATTTTAATCTTTTCATATACTTTTATTTATTAATTAGAAAAACTTCAAATATACATTCTCATCTAGGGGTATAGTATAATATTCATACGTAGTAATAAAGTAAATCAAGAAAGTGTTCAACAAAAGGCCCTTTATTAATTCATTAATTAATTTTTCTAAAAGGAGGGAAAAGACATATTTCAGTTTGAACTTTGTAAACAGTTAAATTGAAAACATTGACTCAAAATGGATGTTATCTAAAATGCTAATATACTTAATATGATTACTCTCTTTTATCTTCTGCTAAGCATTCATTGGTTTAAATTAATTTCTAATACTTTCATAGGAATCCTAGTTCTACTGCTGAAGATTCCAAACTTGACCTTTTGGCCACAACTAGTGGTCCCTCCAGCTCTATTCTAAGCAGTTAGCCCTTCTCCAGGCATGCCCTCCAAGTGCTTAACGTCTATAAATAATATCTGGGCTTGGTGGCACATGCTTATAATCTCAGTTTTTGGAAGACTGAGACAGGAGGATTGCAGGTTTAAAGCCTGGCTCAGCAACTTGGTGAGAGTGTCTATAACTTACTGAGACCCTGTTTCAAAAAAAAATAAGGCTGGGGTGTAGCTCAGAGATAGAATGTCCCTGGGTTCAATACCCAGTTCCACAACAAACAAACAAACAAACTATAATGAGCAAAGGTTTAATTACAGACAGAATATATCCCTGTGTGGATTGACATGGCCCACACAAGTATTCTTGCCATCAATTTATCTTTATACTTAACAAGTATCAGCAAAACGTGCCCTGATAGACTTGTCTTGTTAGTTTAGCCTTGAACATTGGCGCTGCAATGTCTGTGATCATTGTTAGGTAATTTTGACCTACTAATTAACATCCGTGAGCTTGAATTTTCAAATCTAAAAAAATGGATATAATTTACCCTTGAAGACATGTATTTATCACATTCTGAACATGTGAGTCATTGCTCAGTGAACATGGTTTCCCTAAAATCCTCTTATTTACTGAAACGATCTTGTAAGATAGGTGAACCTACTCTTTCTGTCATTAAAATTTCATTATGCAGATGAGAAAATGAAGGCATAGAAGTAACATGACATACACAGGGAATCAGAACTCTTGGATGGAAAGCCACACTTGAGAATTAGCTACAGAAACTTAGATTCTACGTTTTCACCATAGCATCTTGCATAAGATATTCATAATGGATGTTTAGATGTGATAAATTGGTGAATATTACATCAAATTATCATGTTGAAGACATGCTGGGAGTTAAGGTTCCTCATGGTTGGTCACAGATGCTATAGTGCCAGGCTGTGGGTTTGATGCATTCTCTCCCAGAGCAGAGAATTTTACGAAAACCAACATGTAGAACCATGTTAAATTATTTCATTTTTCTTGTTCTGCTGTCCCATTTTCCAATTAGTTTCCCTGGATGCGTGCCCTTTCCCCTCTATGCCAATCTGTTGCTGTCCCCTGGATAAGGAATAGATAGAAAAAGAAGCTAATTCTTCTTCAGTTAATAAATCCTCACTGCTAAGTCCTTACTTTCAATTAATTCTGAGTTTGTGGAACTGGGTAAACAGAAGTCTGACAAATCTTCATGAATGACAATAAATTATTATTACATTTTCCAGTGATAAATATGAATTTTTAAATGCTCAGTGGTTAAAGAGAAACATGAGATTTTGTAAAGGAAGTTCAATTGGCCCGAGACATTGACAACATGTTTAATATAAAGCCAAACCAGCATCTCATTCTAAAGTCTGATGCTTTTATTATTTTTTTTTCAGCTATGCTACAGAACTGAAGGGAAAATGTTCATAGACAGTTAGGATTTAGTACAAAGGATATCAACTGAGAGATTACCAAATTAAGAGATATGTGCTCACAGATAGGTAGTTACAAAAGCAATTTCTAAGGTTATCATTGTGGAAAATACTGATATGGTAATCTTTTAAATGTTAAATATTTTAAGAAGGCATTTTTAATTATTATTGAAGAGACACTAAACCTGGTGGAAAAACAGTGCAGGTGAGGTCAGTAACTAGTGGAATAGACACGTTACCTATATTTCCTGTATTGATTTTTGGCTTTTGAAAATGGAAATTATACGTAATGCTTCACGTGTGAATTATTACCTATGAGCTTTGACTCCTACGTGTATGCATGGATCGTCAATCCTAACCCCTCTTCATTTCCCTTTCATGATCTCACTCCCTGGTTTAAATACCTTAAATTACAAAAGCTTTATCATAGACTCCCAACTATTTTGCCTTAGGTTTCCTGTGTCATACATGCAAACCAGCTAAAGCTGTGTTTAAAACTGAATCTCAAGCAGGGCGTGGTGGTGCACGCTTGTAATCCTCTCCCTCTCCCTCTCCCTCTCCCTCTCCCTCTCCCTCTCCCTCAGCATTTGGGAGGCTGAGACCGACCGGAGGATCCGGGTATGCAGCCAGCCTCAGCTACCTAGTGAGGCTCTCCGCAACTTAGTGAGACCCTGTTTCAAAATACAGAATAAAAAATAGGGCTGAGGGTATAGCTCAGAGGTAGAATGGCCCTGAGTTCAGTCCCCAGTACCGCAAACAAAACAAAGCAAAACAAAACAAAATAAAAACAAAAAACTGAATCTTTCTAGCCCATGTCTACACCTGCGTAATCAAATATCATTAGAAAAGAATTCTCAATCATGTTGGCTGTCTTTATACACAGGAACTCTTACCTCAAATGGACCATTATTGTTTCCCCTGTCTCATGAAAGATGATTTCATACAACTCTCCTCTCAAACCTCAAAAACTTCCAACTCCATCTTCACTGATGATCAGACATCCTATTCACTCAAAAAATACAAGTGAACAAAGGGATACCTGCAACCTCCGACCACTGCATCAACATTATCTACCAGCACCTGGGTCCATGTACCCTACTTCCTATTACATGACCCCTTGTTCTCAGGTTCTTTTCCTTTTTTATTTATCATTACCCAATCTACTAAACACTAAAATGTCCCAAGGCTCAATTCTCAAATGTCTATCCTTATATTTCTATTTTGTAGTAATCTCATTTTACTCCAAAGCATTAAATCCCACTTACATGCTAATAAATTGCCAAATCATATTTCTAGCTCACTCATCTCCAGGAATCGCTAAGAAAGCATACTACATCATTTTAAAATTAAGTAATACCAAGAAACAGGGAATACACATATGTGTGTGTCTTTTTTGTGTCTCTCCCTCTTCTTCATTTTTTTTTTTTTTTTAATTTGGTACTAGAGTTGGAACACAGTGGCATTCTACCTCCAAGCTCACTCCTAGCCCTATTTAGTTTTTAATTTTGAAACAGGGTGTTGCTATCTTGCTGAGGGCCTTGCTAAATTGCTGAAGCTGGCCTCAAACTTACGATCCTCCTGTCTCAGCTTCCCAAGTACTGGGATTACAGGTATGCACCACCAGCTCCTGTCTCTCTCTTCGTATAAAGCCACCAGTCTTCAGTCATGGGGGCTATACCCTGATAACCTTATCTAATCCTAATCACCTTCTGAGGGCCCCAATTCTTAACACCCTATGCAGATTAAGTTCACATTTTCTTATTACCTCACAATGGGGATTACGTTCTGATAAGCAATCCACTGGAGTACACAGATTATCCCATCCATAGCAAGGAGGGAGATGAAGGACATAAGATGCTGCCTTGGGGCTACCCATAGCAGGTATTTATATTTTATCCAGCTAAACATACCCCTTCCCAAAAGAAACTTTAACCAAGCAGAATCTTAAAGGGATCATGCCCAGATGTAGTGAATTTGATTGAGCATAAGGGGGGGATTGCAAATGTCCTTCACATCCTTCTCAATTCCTGTTTTCTGGTTGATATGCCCATTCCTCAGTGGTTGCAAGTACTATGGCTAATGGTTTATACCTCGACAGATCTTTCCTTGGATGAAGCATGAAGATACCTGGGAGGTTTCCTAAGAGTTCTGATTGGCAGAGTAGCCACTGTCAACCAAATAGAAAAGTCAAATCCCTTGACTGAGAGTGGCATCAGTCTTTTGTAATTTAGTCCTGTGCCTACCCCTTGAGTCAGGCTAGTGCTAGATTTGAAGCCTTGCTGTTGAGTAGCATGATCCCTTCCCAATCTTCTCTTGCCCAGTGATTTCACAGGCTTTTGGGTTTTTTTCCCTTTCCTGAGGAGTACATCTCCTATAAATCTTGTGCCTTTGAATTCTTGTCTCATGTCTTGCTTCTAGGACAACCAGCAGAAGACAGCCATAAACTAGATATAAATATGTCTTTGTCAATATTCTCACTGCTATAATCCAAGACAATGGACCACGTAACATAGACGAAGGAGGATTTACTTGCTCACAGTTTTTAAAGACTTCAGGATCCGTCCATGTGAGGCTGGGATCTGAGGGTCTCAGGGCATGGTGGTGAGAATCAGAGAGAGGGAGAAAGCAAGGCGCTGCTATCACACCATGGAGACTAGAAGCAGAGAGAAAGTAAGCAGGCAAGCAAGCAATGTGATTCAAAGACAAAGACACAGTCCCTAAGGGCACACCCCCAGGGACCTACCTTCTTGAGCCACGCCTCACCAGCCTAGGTTACCTTCCAGTAAATCAATTACAACGAATTTACACACTGATGACATTACAGCCCTTATGATTTAATTGTATTAACTCTGAACCTTAATACATCAGCTCTTCTGGGGACATTGTATATCTAACCATAGGAAAATGCTTGCATGTTTTCTCTCTCCTTAGTATAAAGCAAAGTAAAAAGAAAAAAAATATATATATATATATATATATATATATATATGAATTTGACTTTGATTGAATTAAGGTATTTCATGAGTAATCCTAATTTAGAAAAGTGATTATAAATATTTCTATACTTCCTACAAAGTGTCTGTGCTAGGTGGATGACAATTAATATGCAGAAGTCAATTTTTAGTATCGTTAGTTTATAATATTGCTGAGGGAGAAAATGACATACCAACCAAAAAGCAATAAGGCTGATAAATAAAAAGAGTTTTGGATACAATTCCTTAAAACTAAAACTATGACTTAGAATGTGATTTCTTTTCTAGTTTAGTGTGTTCAAATGGCTGTCTTTCTTTTAACCTTAATTTTAAAACTGTCATGGGATTGAGCCCTTTCACCGGAAATAGCATGAGGCAAGACTTATTTTTGAGCCTCATGGTACTGAGAGTTTAATTTTCCCACATTTCTCCAAGCTCTTTCTCAGAAACTATGAACTTAATATGCCATTTAACGAAAATAGACACAAATGGAGGTATATGAATGCCAACAGCTGGCCTTCGTGGTAGGGATTTTAGTTAGCTTTGTTGTCCTGCTGTTTTTAGAGTTATTGGAATGGTTCCTGGCATGGCCAGCCTTGGCATGTGCTCCACATGTTTATCTCAAGAAGCATTTCCCATGAACTCTAACCTGAAATTGGAGAAAATCTATTTCCTGAACAGTTATATTAAGTAAGAACTTATTCCTCAAAACACTTCTCTAGCTGATTTATTATTTTGTGCTCATGAAATTATTGTTATTTTTGTGGATGTTTGATAAGCAGCACTGACCAATGACTAGTGAAATTGACTCAAATATTACTCCAGTAATGTTTAAAATGTTTAAAGTTAAAGCTCTATATGGTAACTCACTTTATTGTGAATACAAATTGTCTCAGCAACTAAAAGGTGCATGAATAAATTCAAATATGTTTCTTATACCAAAGAGCCCTAACATTGTAAGTATATTAATTTAAAAATATATGATAATCTCATTAATCTACATAAGCATTTCTTGAAATAAAAATTTTAATATGATTATTATAGCTTTATCCAGGATCTCATTCTTTATTTTACCCATTTACCAATTTCTTATTCTTGCACACAATTCAGACATTTTTTTCTTAAACTATGTCCCCTCTTCCCATAATTTATCATTCATTTATTCAATTGTTCATCCAACCAATACCTATTTATTGATGACCATTGAATAACTAATCTGGTCAGGTAAAGTTTTGTGGTCTGTAAATACGGTAGAGAACACCACAGGGGGAAACTTTTATTCTCCAAGGCCTCATTATTTACAGAAGAGAATTTTTCCTGTTTAAAGACACATGAGAAAAATAGAGTAAGGAAGGACACAGTTGGTGTCATGGTATGGGAAGAGATAAAATTTCACACAGTAATTAGATAAATGTACTGATAGACTTAGAAATTCATATATAGATACTAAAATAGACATTTATAAAAGAAGAAATCAAAACTATTGTAAACAGATCATTAATGAAAATATTCTATATCAAAGCTTTCTTTATGCAATGTAGTCAGTATTTATAAGAAAACTAATACACTGAATACATACATTAAGGAAAGACTTAAAATTGATGTGCTAAACATATATGTCATGAAGTTTAGAACAGAGTAGCTAGGTAACGTACAAAAGTAGAATAGAGGAATAAATGAAAATAAACCATACTTTCCTGAAATAGAAACAAATATAAAATGCAGAGAATAAACAAGAAACATGACTCTAAACTGTTCAGTGTCTTACTGTTTATCAAGGCTTGAGATTTTAATGTCCTGGCACAGTGGGGCCCATACTTCTCTTTTCTTTTTTTTTTTTTTTTTTTTTTTTTGGTTTTTTTTTGGCGGTACTGGGGATTGAACTCAGGGGCATTCTACCTCCGAGCTATACCCCCAGCCCCATTTTTTATTCTTTATTTTGAAACCGAGTCTCACTAAGTTGCGGAGTGCCTCACTAGGTAGCTGAGGCTGGCCGCGAACCCGGATCCTCCAGTCTCAGCCTCCCGAATG
>PVLC010013573.1:0-12913 GCA_004027655.1 Graphiurus murinus | reverse complement strand
ACCCGGCTCATACTTCTCTTTTCAAATTTATTCCTTCACACAGTCAACTTAAAAGCCAATTAGAGCTGAGTATGGTGGTGCAGTCCTGTGTTGCCAGTAGTTGGTAGGCTGAGACAGGAGGATCATAGGTTCAAGGCCAACCTCAGCAATTTAGCAAGACGCTCAGTAACTTAGCAAGACCCAGTTTCAAAATAAAAAAATAAAATAGGGCTGGGTATGTATTTCAGAAGTAAAATGCCCATGGTTCAATCCCCAAAACAGAAAGAAAGACGGAAAGATCAAATAGACTAAACCTTTTTAATACTTTCTCCTATTTACACTGTGCAGTAAGTTTAGAGGCCCCTATCTCCAGGAGCTCTTCTATGGTTCGAGAGCTTTAAACAGGTATCTCTCCCACATATCTGCACAGCATTGTGAACTTCTACATAAATGGTAATCACACTCTTTGCCTGAATACTTCTGTGAACTTTGTACCTGACTGTTTATTACATAACTAGCAGGAACCATATCTTTAATGTTGAGTTAACAAATAAATATTAAAGCGGTATAAAAAAGATCATATGAGTATTAAGGAGGTATATGAACCAAAGTAGAATGCTACAAGTAGTAGCATTAAGCAGAAAATAAGTAGAAAATATTGAACGAATTAAATATTCAGATGATACTGTTAATTATATTGACTGCCAAATTATAGAAAATATTTAGTACTAAGAAGTAAGCAATGAATTTATGTTTTGAGAAATTTTGATAACAAACAGGAAACAATGAGACATTGGTGGTGAAAATATGAAACGAATGTACCTAGCTAAAAGTATTAGTTGTTGGATTGGAAATTGAATACAAACTTTTATTCCTAAACTAGAAAATAAATTTAAGCCATGAATGCATGAATTGTTTTATTCATAGAAAGGAACATGGAGATTACCTAGTGCACTGATTTTTCAAAGTGAGCTTTCCAGATGCACTATTTTTCAAAGTTTACAGAGAGAGAGGACTAGGTAAAAATTAATCCCTAAAATTAATTCCCGCCTTTTTTACTAGCTCCACCTTGAGCAAGTACGATGTTATCTGACTTATATAAATAATTTCTGCCACACATAAATAGGTCATTATAAAATATTCACATTCAAGAACATAATTTTCTGCTGTTATAATACATTTAGAGATGTGATAAACACAAAATTCTCCTAATCATTATAAAATAACAAGGAACATTTAGTCAGATGTGGTGGTACACATCTGTAATCCCAGTATTTGAGAGGCTGAGAAAGGAGGATCACAGGTTCGAGGTCAGTCTCAGCAACTCAGCGAGAATCTCAGTGATGCAGCAAGGCACTGTTTCGAAATAAAAAATAAAAAAGGCTGGGGTGTAGTTCAGAGGGAGAATGTGCTTGGATTCAATCCCCAGTACTGGAAAAGAAAAAAAGAGAAAAGAAACATTCTAGTTACTTCAAACAGTATATTTAGCTCAACTGTAAGGGTAAAAAAAAGACTTATCAGATATGTTCTTTTTTTTTTTTTTTTTTTTTTTTTTTTTTTTTTTGCAGTACTGGTGATTGAACTCAGGGACATTCTACCTCCGAGCTACACCCGGACACCTATTTTTTAATCTTTATTTTGAAACAGTGTCTCACTAAGTTGAGGAGTGCCTCACTAGGTAGCTGAGAGGGGCCGTGAACCCTGATCCTTCGGTCTCAGCCTCCCAAATGCTGGGATTACAAGCGTGCACCACCATGCCCGGTGTATCATGTTCAAACGGTTCACTTTGTATTATTATTGCTAACTATATTTAAAAAATTAATAAGATGAGATGGCATATTTCAGTGCATTAGACTTTTTTGGGCAAAGCACAATATGTGTGTTTATATAATCTTAGATACTAAATATGGAAATATTTCAAAAATTAAATATGGAAACCATCTCTCCTTAATACTTATTAATACTTAGAGAGGCAAATCAATAATTTTAATAATTATATGTTATTCCATGGTACTTATATATCTGAATAAAATTAAAAAAATTTCTTTTAGTACCTGTGCACAAATTATTGACTGTATATCTCATCAAAATATGGAGTCTCTATGTCTTCTCTCTTCTTTCTTTCTTTTTTCTTTTTCTTCTTTTTTTCTTTTCTTTTTGTATTTTTTTGTAATACAGAAGATTGAACCTAGAGCCTTGTACAATCTAAGCAAAAGTTCTGCTACTGATATATACCTGCAGCCTATGTCCTTTATTTGAATTTGAAAAGGATCCTTGCTACTGTCTGATTTGAAACATTAAGATGGAGACGATGCTGAGTGATATCCAAGGCTAGATTAGGTTAAGAAAGGTGATATGCTTCCTCTCCCTCCCCCTCCCCTCCCCCTCCTCCTCTCTCTCCCTCTCTACTTCTTTCCCCATCTCCCTCTCATTTTGACGATGACTTTGGAATATTGAATCACATGCATCAGTTACCAAGCTAGAAATACCACATGAAGAGGCCATATAGAACAGAAATATTGAGGAGACCCACCTGTCCCATTTTTGGACTCTCAGCCTTTGCAGCTCAGGTTCCAGACTTGTGAGTGTGCCTTCTGAGAGTCCAGTACTAGTCTTTACCTGCAAGACACTGTGAAAGAGATTTTGAGTAAGAAATGCCTGAGTCCAGTCAATCCCTGTCATGATGAGAAAATAATAAAGTGATGAGTGTTCCAAATTTGGAGGTGATGTGTTCTATAGTAGGGGATAATGAAGATAAACATTTGGTTGGTTTCTGATTGTTTATTGTTAAAAATAATATGTGCATTTCTTAATATTCTCTTCTAATTATTTCTTCAGAATAAATGCCTAGTAGAATTCTTCTGATTAAATAGAATTCATAGCTTAATACTTCCCAATTGCAGCCTATTATTATATTGATTTATACTTCCAGTTACAGTACTTAAGAGTATTCCCCAAAATTATTGATGATCCTGAATTTTTATTATCAATTACATTAATTCAGCAGGTTAAAATAATTTCTCTTTGTTTCATTTTGAATGTCATTGATTACCATTGAGCCATAACTTTTTCCACATTGTTATACACACACACACAAACACACACAGAGTTTACGTGCTTGAAATAATTATGGGAAAGTTTGTCCATCATTTATCTAAAAATATAATGAGAATATTGTATTTTTATTTGCATTAACTTTAAAGAAGGGAAAGTGAAAAGTGAAAAACATTATAAAATAGGAATTAACATACTACTTTACAACTATGGGAGAATTAAGATTGGGTAGAATACAACTATGCATGCATTATTTTTAAATACATTATTTATCAAGTTCTCAATCTCGTGATTTGAGCAGAGAAGATTGTATCTTTGTGTGTGTGTGTGTGTGTGTGTGTGTGTGTGTGTGTGTATGTGTGTGTTACTGGGGATGGAACCCACCGGGCATTCTACCTCCAGGCTATACCCCCCCGTCCTATTTTTTATATTTTGCTTGGAAACAGGGTCTCACTAAGTTGCAGAGAGCCTCACTAAGTTGCTGAGGCTGACTTTGAACCTGTGATCCTCCTGTCTCAGCCTCCCAAATATTGGGATTGCAAGCATGTGCCACCATGCCTGGAGGACTGTATCTTTAAAACAATCCTTTTAAAATGCATTGAAATGGATCTCCCTTTCCCTTCAATATACATGTTTTATTTCTTAAATGATAATTTTTACAACATCTTCTGTCACAAAGACCTAATATAGGAACATTCACTTCCATCCACAGTCATAATGAAAATCTGAAGGGGATAGTACAGTCCTGGTTTCCTAGAAACTTGGAGAAGTTTTACCGTTCTAGAAAATTAAAAGTCAAAGGATTGCCAATAACTGCTCATCCTCACTAGGAAAAACTCCCATAAACAAGACCCAGAACTAAGAAACTATGAAGAACACCCCCCCACACACACACACATACACACACACACACACACACACACACACACACACAAATAAAACAGCAGAACTGCATGGAAATTAAACTGAAATCTACAAAATAGGCCACAGATATATTCAAATTAAAAATATTTTTTTTTACAAAATGGAAATAGACCAAGAGCTAATATTCCTAAAGTCTATAGGATGCCTATAAAATAAGAATAAAAAATAGAAAACTCAACTAATCTATGCATATTAATCTTATAAGAGAATTGCCTTTTAGAGTGCCCAAGAAAATGTAGAAATACTAATGATGTATCATTTTTATACATTAGAATAGAATTTAAGAAGTTTGAGATTTGGAATGATGGCAAAGTCCATTGTATACACTGTTGGCGAGAATTTAACTTGTAATCATTTTAAAAGACAATTTGAAAATATTTATTAAATTTAAATGTACGACTATTAAAAAAGATACATGCAAACATTTTGTAGGAAGCCTTATATGGAAAAGAAAAGTATTGGAATACAGTATCTGAAAATTGAAAATGGTTGATCACTGTAGGATGCATTCACACATTTGAAAATAGAAAAGCAAGCTTTCAATAATCAGGAACAGAATGAACTGATCTAAGAAAAAAAGAAAGAAAAGAATATTTTGATTGGATCTGTACATACAATTTCTTATTGCATATTCAATTAAACCTCATTATAAGTTCACATAAATATTATGCAATAAGGAACATAAAAGTTAGGAAAAAATTCCTCTTCTGTAAGTTGTTTTCAGAATGATTTTGTTTCCTGTCTGTAAGTTCCCCTTTGGGATTGGGGAATCAGGAAGAATAGCACATTAGGAATCTGATACTATGTCTAGATTTACTTAGATATGGCAACATAATGCAAATGTTTTACTTAAATACTAGTATATTTTTAGAAATCATTTGAAAATTCCTTTCATAATTAATATTATTCTCAGCACATTTGTGTGTGGGAGGGACAGAGGCCAGAATTTTTTTTTAATTTATATTTTATGATGCTAACCCCAAATATCATCATTTATATATATTGGCTGCTCCAAGTTAAATCCTAGTACTTACTTAGGTTTGTATAAAAATCAAAATAATACTCCTATTATATAGTTTTCACTCCATTTATTCCACTTAATAGTTCTTCTAATACTGATTCAGATACTTCTTATCTGCCTATCTGAAATGTATATTCTACATCTAAGATAGAGGTGACTTGAAGCTTGGGTTTCTTTTTTTTTTTTTTTGCAGTAGTAGAGATTGAACTTAGAGGCATTCTACCTCTGAGCTACACCCCTAACCCTATTTTTTATTCTTTATTTTGAAACAAGGTCTCACCAAGTTGCTGAGGCTCTCTGCGAACCTATAAACTTGCAAACCTGCAATCCTCCTGTCTCAGCCTCCCAAGTACTGGGATTACAAGTGTGCACCACCATGTCAGGCTGGTTTTATTTTTTAAACATTAAATTTGATAAGCATTTACACAGAGGTTAAACTGTTTGAATCACCAATTATTTCCCTGTGCAAGATAAAATCCCCCCAAATAGAATAAAGTTGAAGGGTGATGTGACGTGAATCTAAAAATTCAGAGAATTACACATAAGTTAGAGAAAAGTAACAAAAATTATGAAAGGTTTAGAATTTAGACCCAAATGTAAAAAGACTCAATGACATAGAGTCTAGTAAAAAGAAAAGAAAAATATAGGGTTTAATAAATATGCACAATATTTTTAATAAGTTTACAAACATTTAAAGAAAAATGTATATTCTCTGAAGCCGGAAATAATAAATAATGGGACAATTAAGCATTTTTCTGGGATGTTTAAATATGGCCAGGACTATGATAGCTGTCATAAAATTCTACCATTGTTTATGGGAAGATAATTTAGAATTTATTAAATGTATTCCACTTACACCGTAAATGGAAATTTATCAAGTCTAGTGACTTTCCAAAATTGCACCCTAAATAGTAGAACCTAGCTTTCTTGTAACTCAGTTTGTCTTTAGTCAATATGCCATAATTTACTACCCCTCCACTACTAATTAATAAACATGCTTTTTTATCAAAATTAATGAAAAAAATCCTATACTTAATTCAGAGCCAGTTCAAAAATATCTGAATAACAACAACAAAAGTAATCAAGAATTGAAGATTATCACAAAGGTGCTTTCAGATTCTGAATGTATTCAGGATTTGGATTTTAGCAAATTAAAAATACTTTACTTATACTTCTGTGAATAAAATAAAAAGATGAATTGAAAAACTCTCAGACACAGATAACATGCCTCTTACATGCGTTCTATCAGAGCATAAAACCTGACAAAATTTCTTCTATTCTACTATAAAAATGTGCTGGCCTTGCTCAGGAGAATAGACATTAGTATCTTACTGCTAAATTGAAGAAGTACCCTATTGTTTTAATTTTGTGATAATGAACTCTAAATAATGCATTTTTACTATAAACAGATGACGGACTGTATCTCAAGATTTTTTTGCTTTAAATATTCAAAATAAATACCAAATAATGTCATTATCATTATGCAAAAATCAAATGAAATGGAGATTCAGGTATGTGAAAGTACAACACCATAGTATGTACAAAAGCTTTTACCAAGCCAAATTCCATCCCTGCAACAGGAAAACAAAATCAATTCTGCTTAAGATAACAAACAATGCTATAATTGAGGCAATCTTTACATTACAGCTAGCACAGTGACAAAAGAAAATGCAAACCATTTTTATTTTGTTAGAAAATGGCTCAAAGGCAAAGAGATTGTAACCTTCAGAGACTTGCAATAACCTATAATGGAGGGTGACAGCCATCCAGCAAGAAATATTAACAGATGGCAGCCTGGCTGCCTCACTTAGACACAGCTAATAAAACATGAGCATTGGACTTCAATATTTACAGTATGTGGGGAGGTGGCTCTTAGCCCAGGAGATAAAAATGAAAATAATATAACACTGAGAATATATGAATTATTATTAATAATTTCTTCTTAATCTATATGATTCTATTTGGGATTAGAACATCTTTATCAATATGGCCCCAGAGTTTAAAGCCTGTGGAGAAAAGGAATATATTTTGTCCAATGTTATAAAAATAAATCACAGTTATATAGTATTCTAGAATATGTGTTTATTATTTGAGGTGAATTATGATATATTAGAAAACATCAGAGTAAGCTGGGCGTGGTATCTCATGCTTGTAATGCCAGTACTTGGGAGGCTGAGACCGGAGAATCTGGGTTCTCTGTCAGCCACTGCTACTTAGTGAGCCTCTCTGCAACTTAGTGAGACCCTGTTTCAAAATAAAGAATAAAAAATAGGACTGGGGTATAGCTGGGAGGTAGAATGCCCCTGGGTTCAACCCCCAGTCTCACACACACACACACACACACACACACACACACACACACACAAAATCAGACTAGATTCATAATTAGAAATCCATTTTCATTGCATGTAGCTGGTGGTGGTGGTCCTGTGTGTGTGTGTGTGTGTGTGTGTGTGTGTGTGTGTGTGTGTGTCTGTGTGTGTATACTGTATATTAATGTGTCTGTATCTATAGCAGGATTATATGAATTTTACAGAAAAACTAACATAATCTAAAAATGAATAAAATGATTAAGCTAACCAAGACTACTAGATTCATTATCGATATAGAAAATCTGTTTTCCACTTATTGAAAACACTTTTTGTCTTGGTACTTTTGTTGAAAATTAGTTGGCTGTAAATACATGCATTTATTTCTGTGTTCTTTATTCACTTTCATTAGTCTATGTATCTGATTTTATGCCAGTACCATGCTGTCTTGCTTACTATAGCATGTTTAAAAGTCAAGTGTTGTGACAAAGCCCCAAGCTTTGTTCTTTATTGTTTTGGCTTTCTTGGTGTCATACAAATTCTAAGAGAGCTTTTTAGAAAATATTTAGTTTCTTATGTAGTATGCATAACTTTGCACAAAACATAACAACCCCAAACCTAGGTATTTACCCAAGAAAAGTGTGAATATATTTCATATAAGGGTTACTTAGCAGCTTTTGACACGATGAGCAAACATTAGAAATACTCTAGATATCTGAGATAAGAGAAGACATATTATGCTACTCATCAGTAAAATGAAATGAACTACTGATCAGGTAGCTCAAGGCTATTAAACAAAGAAATAAATCCAAGGCATAAAAGAAGGCATTCCACATGATGACTGTGACACTCTAAAATAAAGACAAAGTAATCTTCAATGACAGAAATTAGATCAGTAGTTTCCTGGGCCCAGATGGGGTATATAGGTGATCAAGAATAGCCCTACAAAAAATCTAAGGTTAATAGAAATATTATGTTTATTAATTTTCTAGTGTTTACACACAGGCATATATTTTTCAAATCTCATAAAAATGTACACATAATGTGACTTATCTGTTAAATGCATATTATACCAAAAAGTGATATATATATATATATATATGTGTGTGTGTGTGTGTGTATATACACTTCTATAAACATGTGTATTACATAAATGTAGGAATAAAGAACTTAGTAGAATAATTTTAAAAATAAGGCTTAAAGAGTACAAGGCAATTAAAAAACTTCAAATTTAATTTACTTAAAATCACTCTGCTTTGGTATAAAGGCTGTTTACTTAACACACTGCTATCTTTTTTATCTTTGAATCCCCAGTTGAACTGCATGCAAAAAGAAAAAAGAAAGAGAAAAAAGGAACAAGGCTAAGATTTCTATCAGTTTAAACCAATAATGGCAAAATATCAACTGGGAAGAAACAAGTAGTTGTAATAAGTATTATTAGAGATAACAACCTAAAGGGAGGGATGTGTAGTTCAGATAGCAGTCACTTGGATTTTTTATTTTTTTTGAGCCTTTCAATCACAAAGAAACATTCATTTCCCTAGGAGACTGGCAAATGAAGATGGATTGACAGCTTTCTTTTGCAAAGAGGCAAATGTTCAAAGGTGGTCCTGTGAGGGCACAGAAAACAAGCAACATCATCAGGCCATGATTCAATTTGACTTTGTCCTTTTATGCAGAAAAAAAGATTAAGCAAAGCATACATAGTTCCAACTCATTTGTTAAAAACCCTTTTCATATAATTTTCTTAGACCAAACAATTTGAAATCAACTCATCCAATGGTATCTGACTAATGTCAAATAACAATAAGAAAATGTCAACAAAATACTATTCTCCTGAGCATCAAATCCCTAGTCCAAATACTACTTGATGTCATGTATTTTTTGGCATTGTATTTTAACATTTACAGGTTAATTCAAACACTTGCCTTTGGTTGGCAATGAGAGACACAAATTGTATTCTAGAAACAAAGTCTAACTGATAAAGTAGATGCTAAATACATACTAATACACAAAATATATACGAAAATGTCTCTTTAAATTTTGTAGTGGGTGTGTCCAATGTGAGTGAAGTCTCAAGGGAAAGAAATAAGTCTAGCCAGGTAAAAAAGTGAGGGTAACCATAATTTAAAATGGAAGCAGGTAGGTAGACCAAAGTGGACTTGGGAAGTTTTTCTGCCTTCTATTATTTATTTTCTTATTTTTTATTCAAGTCAGTGATATCATTACAAACACAAAAAGGATGAAATTAAAGTATAAATATAGATAATTTTGATTCAACCAGACTAATAAAAATATATTCTACTCAGCTAGGGGAATTTCGAGAAAACATGATTTTTCTAGTGATGAGAACACACACATCATTTCTGATCTTTGCTTATCAACCTCAAAGACTTCTAACGCTACCATAGTTCTACTATTAAATAATAATGTTTACTTAGTAATCATAATAAGCATTTTCGGGGAAATGTTCTTGCAGAAGACATCTTGGCTCAGCCTACTCTTAGATTGCCCCTGAAGTGAAATCATAGCTTCTAAGCATCATGCAGTTGCCTAACAAGTATTGTGAGGCTACACATTGACATTTTTATTGAACACAGGTGAAGGTAAAGAAAGGGCACATGAGGGAAGGCTGTTTGAAAGAATAGCCCAGAGCTACACTATCCAGTCTGACAAGTGTAGCCAGCCTGTACTCACAGTGTCATGGCACTGGAGTAAAAGCTGCCCAGTACATGTAGCATTGCTTCCAATCCTCTTCTTTTACCTGGGAAAAAAATGTGCCACCCTTGTGGATAGCCACAGACATCCTATATGGCTTACTCTTGTATTATAAGGTACACAGATGACAGTTATTTCCATGCCCAACCATGGCAAGCCAATTTTTCAAGGCCTGAAACAGAGAATTTGGGCTCCATTGACAGAAAATAAATTTGTGAAATAATATTAAATACAATAAGTTCATGTAAGTAAATCTGAAGTTAATGCTTACTGAACATCTTAATAAATCTTTTTGATAACTAGGTCCTGTATTCTATAGACATGTAGACTTTTTAGGAAGCTAGGCTACACCAGGGGTGGAATAGTATACTAGCAAACACTGAAACGGGTATAACCTACTTCACTGCCGTATCTAGTATATCTAGTGTAAGATGGCAAGTCTCCATTGTAATAGATTTATGGTACCAATGACTCAAGGACATCGGGGAAGTCTGGCATTTCTCCAAGAAGTTTCTGGTATATAAAACCAAAACACACATCTTCACTATTCTACACCCAGTGTTTGATGCATTCCTGTCCTCATAGCAAGAGGCCTTTTCTTTTGGAAATATCCATCCCGTCTGACTCACATCCACTAAGACTGACCAACCCAGTGGATGCTGAGGGATCGTCCAAGCACCTACACACTCCCTGACCCCCATGGTCTTATAGCAGTCGAGTAGATACATCTATACGTTCACTCGAGAAGATAACTAGGGCAAGGAACATTGACCCGGAAATTCAATACGACATTGTGCAGGCTAAAGAAAATATGTGTGGCCCCATTCCACTAGCCCCTGTAACCCAGCCTGGATATAAGATTACTCCCTCATTTGCATCCATTCATCCCTGAAAACAGAATCAAATGACCAAGCACTCTCCACTCGAGACCTGCTGGAGAAGTGTTACTGAGGAAAAGTCATAGAGGTAGGAATAGGATTGCTTGATATTCAGATCTCATGTTCTCCATTACATTCTAGCACAATATAGATGCCCGATTCTAGGTATGGACTTTGTGCTGCAGGGCCTTTTGGCTATATGACTAGAAATGTGCCAATCCAACCACATGGGCTGTGAAAGCCCAAAATATAATAAGAATATGACAACATGGGACTTGCCAGCTCAGTGTTCACAGCTCAAGGGAATCACTAGCCCCTCATGCGAAGCCTGGGAGGATCTGAGCTCAAACCTTGCAGCTGCAAGTGCATTCCGTTGCAAGCTACCATCAGGCCTTTCTGCATCAGCCTTCATGGCTGTGGAAGGACAAGACTATTCCCCGGCATGAGCAAGGAGTGGATTTCAACCTTTCCATATGTTTGCTATTGGTTGCTCTAAGTAAGTCCTTCAAAAGAGCTGGTTTATGGGAGCATTGGAAAGAAGATCCACCTGCAAGAGGTTGTTCTTGGACATGTTTATGCTTACCTTTTATTTTTACTGTCAATATGATAGATAACATTACTCATTCTTCAAATTATTTAAATGATTGCTTTTAAAGTCAGGATCCTATATCTTAGTACTGTGACACAATGCTATTTTAAACTTAAATTTCAAATATTATATGTTGTATACGTATAACAAAATAAAGTTGACCCAACTTCACAGAATTAATGTACTAGTCATATTTGGTAGATATCCACCCTAAATACTTCAAGGTCTCACATACGTAATATATTGAATAGAAGTTTGCATTTGATTTCCCATCCAGGCAAGAAGAAAATCAATGGCAGTAACAATGGGAGGTGGGTGAGGTCAAATCTTGGTTTCCAGGGTCCAAGGCTGAGATGTAATGGGTACAGTTAGTTAACAGATCTCATACATGGGGAGTAGAGGAAATGGAATTTGAATTCCAGGGATGGGTTGAGGAAGCACTAAGAAACCTGAAATGTAAAGTCAATGGGCTAATAAACACAGGAATCCTAAGTGAGGTGCTTACAACAGTCTATCACCCAGGCAAATACACAAAAGGAGGTTTGCTGAATTCAGTCTCTAATGCATGCCAGAGGCTACATGGGGGCCGGGCGGGGGTGGGGGGTGGGGTAATCTTCCTTGAGATATCTGTGGCTGAATCTGCAGCCTCAGAAGGAGTCATAAAGTAGAACTGGATCATCTAAAGCAATCATTTCCACATCTTGCATTCACAGACCCCTTCTGAATCCAAAGAAAACTAAGGACCATTCTCCATCTGATCTACATTCAAAATGCACATAGGCTGTACAAGTATAAATTATCCCATAATTAACTGTGGCCTTAACTTTTTCCTAGGTTCTTTTCATTATAAAGGTGACATTGTGAATGTTTCTTTTCACTCCAGGGAGCTTTCTTGGTCTTTTGAGTTTGGGTTTTACAACTGTTCCAGTTTTTAAGGGGGATTAGGATAAATTGTCACTGAGAGGAAGGAAAAAGAGGTTTCTGTATTTGAAGTAAGGCCTGATGACATGCCTGTAATCCCAGCACCTAAGAGACAGAGACAAGAGGAACACAGGTTTGAAGCCAGCCTCAGAAACTTTATGAGACTCTCAGTAACTTAATGAGACCCTGTTTCATGTCATTTACAATTTGTACCTAACAAAGATGTCTGCTTGCAATGTACAAATAAAAAAAAATAGTATTAAGTTAAATTAAAAGGGCTGGGGATGTTATTTGGAGGTAGAATGTCCCTGGATTTAGTCCCCAACACAAAAAAGAAAAAGAGGAGAGAGGAAGAGAGGAAGAGAGGAAGAGAGGAGAGAGGAAGAGAGGAAAAGAGGAGAGAGAGAGAGAGGAGAGAGAGAGAGAGAGAGAGAGAGAGAGAGAGAGAGAGAGAGAGAAAGAAGAAGAAGAAGAAGAAGAAGAAGAAGAAGAAGGAGGAGGAGGAGGAGGAGGAGGAGGA